>BQKZ01003663.1:2611-15803 GCA_036244855.1 Temnopleurus reevesii
CCAGGGTAATAATAATGTAAAGCGCCTTGAGCACTCAGCAGAATGGATACGTGCGCTATATACATTGCATCTATTATTATTATTATTATTAAATGAATGCGCACATCAGATCCAAATTAATTTCCTGTAGTCCATAAGGAGCTCCGCTGTTCAATTTTGGAAGCCCCCTAATATCTCCCCAAACTATGATATTCCCTCAGCGCAATCAAACAGGATTCCTATTCACATGATATTCAGCTCATGTGCACTCACATGATCCTCATTTTCGATGGCCATCATCTAAACTTCACATTTTCCAATGAACAGATATGATGACGCACATGTATGTTCTCAATCACACATTTTGAGATGATAGGAAGATTTCGATAATTCAGTCAACGCGCCTCTCTTCACAGTTGACCGGAAGTACACGTTAACACGTCCATTGCTTTCAGTAACGAAAGCAATGGTAACAGTGACGGAACCTAATAGGCAATGATTGAACTCAGTGCCAACCTGATTAGCGAACTCAATCCGTAACTAAATCAGCCAATACATGGGCTTTCGCATTACAACGCGAACGCTATTCAAAAGGTGGAATCTATGGGGAGCCAAAGTGGATGATGATCTGCTCTACAACACTACATGCACTAGGGGCCTTTAAGTCATTTTTTTTTAAACTTAACGTCGTGAATAGCGGTCGCGTTGCATAGCAAAAGCCTAGTATTGGTGAAGATTGAATTCAGTGCCAATATGGTTAAGGTGCTCAATCCGTAACCAAAACGGCTAATATAAAGTGAGATAACCACGAGTGAAGAGCACAAAAGTGGTCAATGACTATCCTGGTGCTCTTCACTCGTGGTTAATGACCAAAAGTGGTCAATGACTACTCTCGTGCTCTCCACTTCTTGTGCCCTTCACTCGTGGTTCTGTCACCGCTCATGATTTCTTCACCTGAGGATGAGTTAGTTAATTCCACTTGAAACATCGTGTTTAAAAAAAAAATTTGAGCTCTTGTTCAGTCCTTTTCAGGACTATTTCTTGAAAGATGACCCTACACCACATGGTGCAATTAACCGCAAATGTTGTTTATAGGTAAAATACATTTCGAATGTTGAATTTTTAAAGAATCACTGTCTTTTTAATAATGTAAACAAAATCGAAACTACCTCACTGCAAGCTTTTTTAGTGGTCCCTGACATTAGATATACTGTATAACAAACATTTTAAGTGTCTTATGTTGGGGCCAACGTCATCATAATTATGATTAAAAAGTTATCTTCAGTGAACAAAATTGAATCCTGGACTATAGCTTTCTTGACGAAATACAGTACGTAAGCTGGTAAGAGAACCTTCTGTATATATCCCTCTGCCAAGAGCAGTAACAAACAAACAACGACAACAATGACAATAGCACAAGTGCAAAACAGCTTAATATGAAGACATTCCACATACTCTATCTTATCACGGAAATTGAATCTTCTTGATAACATGCTTTTCGTTTCCAAAAAGGAAACACTTTATTAATTTTCGTTCCCAAATTAAAACATGTTTACGATTTCAGTTTTGCGAAATAAATATCAAAGGTCGACCCCAGCTTTTCATAACCAGAGATCACATTCACTCTGAGCAGAAGGGACAAATGACTCGGACAAAATAAATTACTTCATTCAGACATTCACCATAGCTTCATGATCACAAAAGAAAGTGCTAAGAGCGACCCTTGTTCGATATTTTGCCACATTATATCAAAAGAATGGAACTAAATTTTTCCTCCATGTAGCAATATTCATGCTTCGTTCCAAAATTAAATCATGTTTGCGATTTCAGTTTTGCAAAATAATCATCAAAGGTCAACCGGAGATCTTCATTACCAGATATTACATTCACTCTGAGCAGAAAGGGTAAATGAATCGGACAAAATAAATTACTTCATTCAAGCATTCACCATAGCTTCATGAACCCAAAAGAAAGTCCTAAGTGCGACCCTTGTTCGATATTTTGCCACATATCAGAAGGATGGAACTCAATATTTTGTCCATGTAGCTATATTCATGCTTCGTTTCAAAATTAAAACATGTGTACGATTTCAGTTTTGCAAAATTAATATCAAAGGTCGACCCCAGCTTTTCATAACCAGAGATCACATTCACTCTGAGCAGAAGGGACACATGACTCGGACAAAATAAACAACTTCATTCAGGCATTCATGATGGCTTCATGAACCGAAAAGAAAGTCCTAAGTGCGACCCCTGTTCAATATTTTCCCACGGTTTATCAAAAGTATGGAACTCAATATTTTGTTTATGTAACTATATTCATGCTTCATTCCAAAATTAAAGCATGTTTACGATTTCAGTTTTGCAAAATAATCATCAAAGGTCGACCGGAGATCTTCATTACCAGCTATTACATTCACTGTGAGTAGAAGGACAAATGACTCGGACAAAAATAAACAACTTCATTCAGGCATTCACCATAGCTTCATGAACCAAAAAGAAAGTCCTAAGTGCAACCCTTGTTCAATATTTTCCCACTGTATATCAGAAGGATGGTACTCAATATTTTGTCCATGTAGCTATGTTCATGCTTCGTTCCAAAATTAAAGCATGTTTTCGATTTCAGTTTTGCAAAATAATTATCTAAGGTCGACCGGAGATCTTCATTACACGATATTACATTCACTATAACCAGAAGGGACAAATGACTTGGACAAAATAAATTAATTCATTCAAACGGTCACAATAGCTTCATGGTCACAAACGAAATGCTTCAGTACGACTGTCTTGTTCAAATTTTTTCACAGAATAAGAAAGATGGAAATAAGTGTTTCTGTGTCTACGTACACACTAAAAAATTCTGCTTCAAATGATGACCCTTTATCCAAGTCATTTTTATTTGACCATATTCCTAGTTAAAAAATGACCCAGGAATGGTCAAAAATGACCCATTCCCGCGTCAATTCCACAGAAATTGGAATTTTGAGGTCAATTCTAGTGACTCGATATTCATAGTCAATTATTCCTGAGCGGCGCATGCGCATACATAGATTAGAACAGCTGCCCGCCATTGAAAAATTTTCGTGAGCTAGCTGTGGAAAACTCATCTTTTTCTAAGTGATATGCTAGATGGAACGACCCAAGAACTTGCTTCATGGTTGCAGCATTGGAAGCTGATCTTCATGTTAGATAGTAAGTAGCTCATTTCACATCTTGTCGGACGTAGTCGTAGTACTGTGCCTTTTTTTACACCTCCGGCTCCGTCATATTTGATCTGCCGTGTGTATGTGCTCTGGTAGGCTCGCGCCAGCCAACGCGGGGCGCCCGGGCCGGCTGGGGCGCGATATAGCCCAAAGCCTAAGGCAATAATGTGGCTTGCAAACACCGAGGCAAGTCAGGAGGGGAGGGGGGGGGGGGGTGCATCCATCGATAACATGGTTGGCTTGGAAGCTACTAGTAAAACAAGATGGCCATGTCGTGCTATCTGTCACCACCATGTATTTCATTTCGGAGTGTGTATTTCTTATCATAACATACATCGTCCGGGCCGAATCTTACAGAAATTTAGCGCTAACTTCAATTGTACCTGCACATGACTTCGCGAACCCGTACACGACAAGCGAATGCCACAGATTCAACCAATGAAACTTGAACTTAATCATAATTAATGGACATTATTGTGGGTGAGAAAGATGCCAATATTATAAATAAACAATTTTGATAATTTTGATGTATTATGTAATTTGTTGAAATTTGGATAATGAAAACTGGCTGGATACGAAAGTGCATTAGCGCCAATGTTTGCGGAAAATTGGAAAATAACCCTTAATTATAACAAGATTGGAGATTTGCTGGAGTACATGCAGAATACAACGCAACACACTGAGGGACGTGTAAAGAACGCGACGGGGCATCTCCATACACACGGCTGGATACGAAAGTGCGATGCGGCCGACAGTCCTCTCGTGATTTTGTTCTATTCTGCAAATAAGCCGATTTGCTGATGGGGAGTAGTGCGTCACCAGTGCTATCACCAGTATTTTGTGATTTAGAGCACTAAATGCATTGTAATGCATAAATTAGCATACTTCATTTCTAAAAAATAAACTGTATTTTTTCAAAAATCTGATGATGCAGATTTGTAGTTTACACGATATTCTACTCGCGTGCAAATTTTCTTGGCGATAGTGCGATCGACGGCCGAGAACAGAAGGGGGGCCTCCCAGCTAGGCACCCCCCCCCCCATAAGAACTCCCGAAATAGCCTGGCCTAGTTAGGGTTAAGAGATTGTGCACATGGGGCTCCATGTATGCTCATATTGCCGCGTACTCCATGAGCCCACAGAAAATGTTCATGTACGTTACTTGCTTGTGTTGGATGTCGTTCTGCTAAATCGTCAGTGTTGACGATTTGCTTGCAATTTTCCTATTCTTCAACACCAACCCATAGGGATTGGGAAAATTGTGAATTCGAATTCAATGTTCGGTGTTGAAATCTTGCATTTGTCTTTGACTCGCAGAACAAGAGCAGTTTTGTTACAAAAACTTGTGATATATCGGTGATTAAATTAATTTTATTGTCAAATATGCCTATAAAAACTAAAACCATGTATACTTTATGTTTGAAGGCAATACTTACATGTATGCTTCTGAACTCTAAAAATGATTACACAATTTGTATGACTTAGGATACATTTATTTGAAACTTTCGGACAGAAAATAACTTTTTCGAGGCCTTTTGCGAGCATGTATGACGTCACTTGATGTTGAGCGATCGATGCGTCGGTTTTAGTCGTTTTAGCCCTCCGAGAACCCCCTCTACCCCCTGTTTAAGGAGGGCCTTGGGTTCAATCAGAAATAAAGATGAGATTGGCACTGCTTTTAATGATATGTTCATATATGGACTGTACATGTATAAATGTAATTTTACTTTTCATGATTTTATATTTCTTGCAGGCAATGGATCTCCTGAAATAGTGTAAAACTTCCAAGCACACATCACAACCACTTTTGCTGGATCATTTTTATGTGTCAATCTCTTCTGTATCACTGACAACACCTTACTGCCAACAGCATGGGTAAGTTGGTTTGGCTTTGAATCTGTTTTGTTTATTATTGGCATAATGTTCAAGGACAAAGTTTATATCATGAACAAAAGTAATAGAATTATTTTCAATCAGTTACCCCATATCCCAAGCTCCACCTCCCCCTGATGAATTATTGAGACATGATTGGGCAAATTTTTCTACAGGCTTGTAGTTCAGGAATTAGCATCTTTCACCCCTTACTTTTCAGTCACATTTTACGTTATGTATAATGCTGTTCTCATGGAATTTTATATATTTTCTTTCATTTTCTTACACAGAGTACAGAGTTTACCAAGCCAGTTCATTGAGACCATATCACAAGGGTCATGATTAGCCAGTGCTGTCCACTTTGGGGGAATTAGATGTCTTGAATCATGGACCAGTCATGCAACCAATCATTGGTAAGCACACCAAGAAAAATTCCTCTTTTTTCCTTTAAAAGATAACCAACCCTTCGCATTGTTATGTTCTCATTACATTGGGAACAATTAGATGAGCAATCTGAGCAATCTGAGCAATTTGAGCAAAATCAGACGATCCGTTCAAAAGTTTGAATTTTCATATTCACATAGGAACGACAATCACTGGGGCTGATGGGAATCCATGCCAGCGGCAACATCGATGGAATCTGTGGCGTCATGTCGGACACTCCTCATTCACTTTGTACATAGAATCTTTATAAATCAACCTATGTAACATTTCGAGTTTTGGGGTTCAACATGATTCTTCTAAAATGTTTGCAGGATCGATAAAAGAATAATAGTAATTTGGTATATAGAGTGAATGAGGAGTTGTCCAACATTGCACCACAAATTCCATCGGTGTTGCAGACCAACGGATCCCCATCAGCCGCATTCATCATCATATCTCTGTGATTTGAATGGGTTGTCCAGTTTCGTAGTTTGTAGGTCTGATTTTGTCATCATTCAATGATGGCATGATAATTCATGGGGTCGGTTCCCATTTAACTAGGCCGGGCTATTTTGGGAGTTCTCATAGCCAGGGGGGGGGGGGCTCCCAGACTCCCCTTTCTGTTCTCGTTTGTCGATTTCGCTATCGTCGCAAAAATCTGCACACGAGTAGAGTATCATGCAAACTATAAATCATCAGGCTACTTGTTGGTATAGGTATTCCTAGTATCATAACAACAATTCCACATAAAAAAAATTGCACCAACAAATTTAATTTCTTATGTATTTTAATGTTTTTTTTTCAATTTCTTATGTGTTGTCTTTTGTTTAATTTTTATTTTCTCAGGTTTTTCAAACTAAATTTTCAAACTAAATTTATGGCAAATATTTTTTTCAAGCAAAATAATGCTAAAATGAATTGATTGTAGTCACTGAAAGCAAAAATATGTATTTTTATGTGAATTAATTGAAAAATCACAATTTACATTGACTTTGTATACAAAATCTCGTTTTTTGAGCCGTTTTCGGTCTGACATGTACAAAAAGTGGCGCAGCGACATAACTTCATGCCCATTTTTTGTGAAAACAGTCTTAAAAGTTGCGCAAGACTTGAAAGAAAAAAGTCATTGAGTCTTGCGGTGAAAAAAATATTGTGCGGCGGAGCGATCGCAAAATTTGTCAAGGGGGCCAAATTGCCCCCCCCCCCTCACCCTCACCCCAGTTGGAATAGGGTTAAATACAAATTTTGAATTAGCAATTTTAGGTTCCATTATACTCTACTTGTGTGCTAATTTTCAAGGCAATCATGTGTTCTAATGGCAAAGATCTGAATGGGGGTTTCCAATCTCTCTCCCCCCCCCCCAGCTACCAAAGACCAGAAGGGCCTGTCTATATTAGGGTTTGGGAATCGGGATGGATGAGGAAGGGAGGAAAATATTTATCAACAAATTTTATTTTATAAACTATAAACATGTTCGTAAACTTCTCCATCGTGACCCCAAATATGATTTCAAAGACTCCCTCCCCTCCTTTAATTAAACTGTTGGACATTTTGCTTAATTGATTGATAATTATTTAAATTGAAATTTACTATAAAAATAAGGTAGCCTTTTTTTCCCCTTTTTTATTGTTTCATATTGTTCACACAGTATAATTTCTTTAACATTGTTGTAATGATAATAATATCAATATTGGCATTCATATAGCACTCTTACAGAAGTATAAATCACATCGCTTTACAGTATTGTAATTAATATTTTTCCTTCTCTTATTTCAGATTTTTCAAGTCTCTATGAAACCAGATTGCAGAGGCTACCTACAATGAGCACCTAGCATTGAGACTACAAAGGCCACTCCACTACCATTTTCAACAAATCTGCCCTGCCATTTGATGATAAATGCAGAGAAGAACATACACAATGTGAGATAATTTGGATGAATTATTGAGGACCTGGATGAATTTGTATGCATCTGCCACCGTAGGATGGTGCTTGAGGCATAATGTTTTTGGGTTGTCCGTGCATCTTTACGCGCGTCCGTCCGAAACTTGTTTAGTAATAAAATGATTGGTATCCTCAAGTTGATTAATATCACCTTTCGAATGAGGAATCAGCTTTCGATTATTCTATCCGCAATGCATGCAAGGATAATCAATTTCAAACCTTTGGAGGTGTTTTATATTTGGTCTGCAGCTAACAATAATGTGTACAGTATGTGGAGCAGTTGTTACAAAATAAGATGTCGATCAAGATAAAGTCCTCAATGAAAATAAACAGACGCCTTCTGGATATAGTTCGTTATTTTTAATCCTCATGGAAGAAAATCAAGTGCAAGGTCAAGTGGAAAATCATCAGATACAGAGCAATTGACTTCAGAGATTCATTCGACTGGAATTGGCAAATTAGCAGGAAAAACAGATGAACAGAACAGAAATGTTTGCACATCGGTAGAAAAAAAGGATGCATAAAGGGTCAAGTTTAGTGAAAAGGTGCAATCTATGGCAAAAATTGAAAAAATCCAATATTGCACCCTCCTGATGTAATTTCAACAAGCAATTTGAAGAGGGTGCAAAATTGTACCTTTTCTTTAAGCCAGTCACTCTCAAGCACATATGGTTGTACAATTAGATTCTTTGATGTATTTTAAAGTAACTATTCAAGCCTGTAATTAGATTCAATATTTCGTCTTCTTATATTTTATAATTTTCTGGATACATTTTCATTTAACACTATTTTAGCTTTACAAATGGAGCTGTACTTTCGAGGATGATTTTGAACGTCTTTTTGAAAAAGACAAGCTGTCATTGAGCAATGAACTTAATAGATGAAGTATCTTCTCAAGGCCAATAAAGGTTTGCAATTAATCGCTATTTGATTTTGCGATAAATTGCAAACTTTAGTACATGATTTGCCATCTAGACTTAAATTGCTATCAGATTAGCGATTAATCGTAAACCTTTATGTTATGTGGCCCTGATGTGGCAATGTCCATCAGTTCAATAAGAGCGGGTACATAGCTTTGTTGGTAGATTGTTTTGCATGGATATAACGACCCTTCTTGATGCAGGCTTGATCTACACAATTGTTTTTTTTATTTTTTTTTTTTTTTTATAGATATAATGGTGCTACATTGCACTTTTTAAAGGTTGCAATATTACTTCTGAAAGGTGATACCAGTTTTGAATTTTGGCCACCCTTACAGATGTAAATTGGCACTTTTCCAGGGTGCAAAAAAAGAAAATAATTATCAAGTCATCAATTTTGAATGAATGGAAAATAGATGCAGTGTTGACAATTGAAATACACTGAAAACTCTCTATAAAGAGATCTGATAAAAAAAAAAAAATATCTGATATAAAGAGGTATAAAATCTGATCTCAGCTCTAAATAATTTACTGTTTTTTACTCTTCTGTAAAGAGATTTGTTGTTGTTGAAGTTTAGGGGCGTTTATCAATCCTACTGGATTATCTACGCCAATGATACAGTGGAAACTTGTTATAAAGAGATCTGATATAGCGAAATATCTAATATAAAGAGGTTACAAATCTGGTCCCAACTCTTTATAACATATTGTTTTGTAACTTTGCTATGAAGAGATTAATGCTTTAACAAGGTACCTCGTTATACTTGGTTTCCACTGTACAAGATATTTTCAATGGTTCCAAGCACCTTGCTATACTGATTTTCCACTGTACAAATTGCAGCTGATTTCTAAATTATTGGAACAGGAAATAAATTCTGTTTGGAAAGTGTCTTCAATTTTTGGGCACAGTTTTGAAGGAATATATAAAAGCCATACATCTATGTTACTCAAAGCCCATTAAAATGTATTTTTGGTGAATTGATTATTACATTTGTTTCATGTACATCTACATATACTTTTCTCAGTTGCGTACATAAGGACTTTGTAATAAGTTTTCTATTTCGATATTATTTCTGGACATGCATCATTCTTCAAGCATTTTTTTTTTTTTTTTTTTTTTTTACTAAATATGAATTATTTTGATAGTTCCACAGATAAACATCTAATAAAAAGGACATACATTCTAAATGTAATTATTGTGCTTCTGTTAGGGAAAGATATTAATTGGTAGACAGTTTCATTTTCAACTTGATTATTTTTAATACACCCTCTATATCGTTCAATTCGAATCTTAAAATATAAATTCAACTTATACATTCTTTTATATTTAATTTTACTATTCATGTGTTTTTAGTATATTCCATCCATCTCTAATCTGATATGTATCTTTTTTACTCTTAAGATTAGAGGATCCAACTCCAGATAACATGCAAATAATATTACTAAAGACTGTACGTTTGTTAACCCTCAATTATTGACATTTCGTCAATTTGAAGGTCTGAAAGCATTTGTCATTATTAATAAATGTAAAATGTAAAATTAATGAAAATAATGCTGTGTTTTTTGCATCTTATTTGACTCAAAATGTGTTCTATTTGACCCTCTGCTGCAGGGTTGTTTAATCACAATCTGTGGTCAAATTAGATTGACTTGATATGCAGGGTCATTTTAAAATGACCCTGCATATCAAGGATTTGACCCTGCAGCCCCCCAAATGACCCTGAAATCCGAGTTATTTTTGACCCAGATGGGGTTATTTTTTGACTGGTCGCGGGGTCATTTATTTTTGACTAGTAGTGCGGGGTCATTTTTGACCCTTTTTTCTTCGGTGCATAGTTGACTCTGCAAAAAGGGTCAAAAATGACCCTTTCTGGGTCAAAATTTGACTACGCGTTTTTACTGTGTAGCTTTTCTTATTTATTGAATGGAATTTGTCTACTTTGTCCAACGCATTTTGTCCTTTCTGTTCACTCCGACTTTTGAGTTCATGATTGTATGTGCTGTGAATATCAAACGATTACATCGATGGGAAATATGCGATACCGAATTTTATTTCAGTCATTTTGATTATAAATCCATTAACCTGATCAAACGCTTACTGTTTAATTTCGAAATATAGAACACTGCATGAGTGAAATGTCGCGGGACGTGGTTAAATTTTTTTAATTTTGGGTGGACATAGTGAAATGATATTTACATTGATATGATGGATAAACGGTTAATATATCAACTCCGTACGTCTAACCTTTTAAGCATATAATCGAACTTGATGCTGCACATGTTTGTTGTGCCAACATTGTTTCAATCTTAAAATCTCTTTATTCCGATAAAATCACATACCGGTAAGAATTATCAAAATACAAACATTACTTATTTAAATTTTCATTCTTCAAACGAACAATTATGGAAGAGTAAATGTTCCGTTCCAGAGTGAGTGTAGTTTTGTAGTTAGGAAGTTTTGCAATATTCTCTTTTACCCAACAATTGAAAATGACTATGGCAGGTATTCATGTAGTTACAGCTTTCTTTTCATTGGTTCATTGGTTTCTTGGTTGAAAGCGGCCTGATATGCAAACAAGGAAAAACACAAAGGTAAAGATAAAGGGTTAAAAGCAACCTATGAAGCTGCAATTAATTTAAATCACCTAGACTAACCAAATAAATGAATAAAAAAATAAAGCAAATATATGAATGAACGGAAGACAAATGAATGAATACACCTGTCCAGTTGATAAATGAATCAACAAAATGTAAAATATTAAACAGACAGTTAATTTTATTTAATCAGTTAGCAATGGTAGGAGTTGTATATGAAATTCTCACATTTCTCAGGGGGTAGAAAATTATATTCATTGAACTCTAAAAAATTCTCTAAGTAGTGGTTAGTGATATACTTAATTAGATTAGCAGCGAATCGTTTTGTGTCGTTGTTGCGGTTTATTTGTAAAACCGGTATCATATTACATAATTTTATACACAAAGTTCTGAAAAGAAACATTGCAAACATCTCTTCGAAACTTCAAAATTGACAAAGAAATTGACAGTTTTTTGTTCATCCAATATCTTTCAAGAGATATGTCGGTTTCCCTTCAGGCAGAAGACGGAATACGATTTAATCTGTTTCCATGGGAACACAGCTCTTATTTCGCGCAAAATGAGTGACGGCGACAGACAAAGGCTCGAAAGGATTATAGAAAGGGTTTATGACACTCTTAGAGCCCCAAACTTTGTACGACAATTTGCCTGTCATGCCTGTAAAGATTTAATTATTCAATTTACAGTGACAGTACAGACCTGTTAATAATAATAATAATAATAATAATAATAATAATAATATTCAGTTCTTTTATAGCGCATAACACATAGCCATAGCATGTCCCTATGCGCTTACACAGCAGAAAAAAAAATAACAGAATGGAGAGTGGAGAATAAAGATCTGCTTTAAAAAGCAAGAAAACAACGTACATTTGATATGGTGCACTGGGCTCATGTACATGCAAATTATTTGTTAAATAAATACTTCTTAAGCATAGCCTTATACTTATCTAAGTATGAAATATTTCTCAGGTAATTTGGGACTGAGTTCCATAGAATCGAGGCTGCATGTATGAAAGAGCGTTCACCATAAGATTTGTTTTTTTACCGAAGGAACTACAAACAGATTTTGTGTGCTTGATCTCTAGCTACGAGCCGGCTGGTATAAAGTGAACAATTCAGATAAGTATCCTTATAACATAGAAAATATGTGTAAGTTTATGGAATGTATTAATATACATGTATATTAATATAATATATTATATACTCATATACTTATACTCTCAAAGAGTTTCAGAGTTGCCTGACGAGTTTTCCTATGATAAGTTAATTATTAAATTTGCAGAGACAGAATAAACCTGTTAATACACATATCCTTATAACATTAAAATCTGTGTAAGTTTATATCATGTATATTATCTTATACTAGAATTTCGGCGTTGTCTGACAGTTTGGTTGTAAAGAGTTAATTATTCAATTTACAGTGACACCACAGAATTGTTAATACACATATCCTTATAACATTGAGAATATTTGTAATTTCCTATACCTGCTCTAAAATATCCTTATAACATTGAACATCTATGTAGGATTATATTTTTTTTAGATATCTTTTTACAAAGAGTTTTGGCGTTGATTGCCTGACAATTTGCCCCTGAATGATTCATTATTCAATTACGGTGACAGTAGAGACCTGTTAATGCACATACCCTTATGACGTTGAAAATCTATGTAAGTTTATATCATGTTTATTAATATATTCTAAAAGAGTTTCGGCGTCGCCTTACAGTTTAGTTGTAAAGAGTTAGTTATTCTATTTCCGGTGACAGCATGTAAGATTATCATGATTATATTGTCTTTTTTGGTCTAAATTCTTTCAGAGAGTTTCGGCGTTAGTGACAATCTCCCTAAGAAGAGTTAATTATTCAATTTACAGTGACATCACAGACATGTTAATACACATATCCTTTACAAATTAAAAAAATGTGTATACTGTCTTTTTGTATCTTATTACAAGGAGTTTCGACGGTGCATGGCAATATAGCCGTCAAGAGTTAATTGCTCAATTTGCAGTAGCATAGACCAGTCCTTATAACAGGGACAATATGTTTAAGTTTATACAATCTTGTTATATTTTATTACTCTTAAAATTGTGTTGGTGATGCTTGAAAATCTGGGGAAATTTTAGTTATTCATTTGGCAGTGATATAGGTTTGCCCGGTCAACTTCAAACTATTTGCGAGGGATTTGACGTTTCAGAAATTCAATTTCGTCTGGATCGCGATCGCGAGTACAAATCAGAATTCAAATTCGTCTTCGG
>BQKZ01003663.1:45930-69776 GCA_036244855.1 Temnopleurus reevesii
GGGGGGGGGGAGATAGAGATAGAAAGAGGGACCTAACAGCAGTAAGAAAATTAACATCCATCAAACAATTGCCAAGGGTAAAAATCAAATATCAGTTTAATCCCGTCCCAGAGTGCTATGTAATGCGCGAAGTCAATCTCTTTTATGATAATGCCTAATACTAGTTAATCTATTTTTTTCTAAATAAATTTATTCAGTACACAATAGGCGCATAATCAGGATTGCGTTGGATTATTGGCGAATTACCTGACGAGCAAAAAGCTAAATAAAAAAGAAGAAAAGAAAATGGAAAAAGCATATTAATGGAAACAAAAAAAAACGAGACGCGGAACAAATAAGGGAAGGATATTTGTTTTTCTTCTTTTTTTCCATTTTTGTTCTTCTGATTTGTTTTCTTTAAAAACAAGTTGTCGTCTCCATATATTCTGGCTACGCATCTGCACAAGGAATGACACAAAAGTTGTATGGAATTTGGAATTTATTCATTTGAACGTTTACATATACAGCCAACATTTTGTTCTGATTACATGTTGTCATACACATTGTGTTATGTCAAACACATTATACAAAATAAAATAAATATGAATGATTTGATTACAATAATGAAACAATAATGTGTCAAATAAAATACATAATAATTTTCTAAGTATTGGAGCTTATATCACTTATGTGCAACGTGAAATTCAAAATCAAATTTCATAGCGTTTAATTTTAACAATGTATATTCATCTCAAATCAACAAGGTATTGTGATTCGGTAACGGAATTACCAGAGAGTAATTCCGTTACTGACTCATAATACATCGCTGGTCTCCAAGCAAATAAGAAATCTTACAGATTTTGTGTTTCAGGTGATGGCATTAGTACCTTTGCACCATATGAAAGGATGTTTCATGTTTACTTCTTCTGTTTGGTCTTTAAACTTCACAAAACAGTGGTAACGGAATCACATTTTGGATCACTTTCTCATGTGGAATTGCCCTTAATCAACGTAATCCATGTTCAACACACTGGACCTCTAGGAAGAATAGAGCTACCTTTAAAGCCCAAGTACAGTTTTGGTAAAAGCGAATATTTTTTTAAAACCAGATTTTGTCTTCAAATCTATATGAAATGAAATATAGTGTATCATAAACATATTGCACACGAGATTGTGCGAAAATTGAACGAGTTTGGGAAAAGCTATAACCTAAAATGTGCCTTTTTTTTAGTGTGGTGTTGAATCACACTATTTCAATATTTCCTTTCTTGATAAAGGACAACTTCCCATGCTCAGAATTGGATGATAATTTGAGAATTTAATTGTTGTGTATATCTCTATATCATTCTATTGTCAAATCTAGGAAATAACTTTATATATGCTCGATAACGAAAGAGCAAAATAATGCTACAACCAAGAGAGGGCGCTAAATATGATTTAACGGTCAACTTCAAATTTTCAAAGGAATCAGTTCGTAAAAAAATATGCTATGGTCTCAAAGTGTGTATAAGAATTACATGTCATAATAAACATCCCCAAAATTCAAATTTCTTCATCTTTACCCAAACTATACTTGGGCTTTAAGTAGCTCTGAGTAAATATTTCAACCATTAATATTATCTAATCATCTATAGAAGTGTTATTGTTATCTACTTCTCATTTGATTTGTATATTGATTCCGTTTTTTTTTTCATGTGTTATCTTTTTACATGGAAAATAAAAAAAAAGAGCAGCAACAACAGCTTAGAAATAATCACGAAAGACATTTATGGCTGAATCTAGCATGAGCGTACTTCGGGGCTAGCCGGACGCCTATCCTGCGTTTTGGTTAGACGGGAGGGTTTTTTTTAGGAGGGGGGGGGGGGGGGGCAGACGTTTGCTAAAACCATAGAATGAGCCTGAGCATTCAATAAAAGGGTTGTCTGTGCGCAGGTTTAAGGCCCTAGCACACCAAACACGGCACGGCATAACGAGACGGGTTTTTTTTTTAACGCGGTATCTTGGTTGTTATTGGCCAGTGCGCTCCTCCGCGCAAAAGATGGTCAAGAATTGACCAATCACAGGGGCGACATCGCGTAAAAACCGTGCCGTGATGCCGTGCCGTGTTTGGTGCGCCCGGGCCTGTATACATCATTGGGGAAGAGAGGGATGGACTCCATAAAGTTGAATTGAGCTGAATGTTTTTCATTATTGTGATTGTAAGCGCGAGCACAATAATACAAAAATGATTGGATTTCTCGTTGTTTGAAATTGGGACATGAAATTGAAATATTCTTTACACAATAGCCAATTTCCCATGAATTCAATCTTTAATAGAATACCCTTTATTTGCATGAAACGAAATGTTGTTCAGTGGAACAATAGAAAACATTGAAAGACGTTTCTTAATCGACAATTAGATTTGGCCCTCTCTCAAAAATCAAATTAAACTTTAGATTTAAAGATAACAGCTAGAAAAAAACCTCTTTACGACTATTGAAATAAATTTGAAAAAGGTACCTGCAACAAAGATGAATATTAAATTTTAGTGATTTTTCATGTTTATCTTTATATTTCTTTCCAGAGTTTANGTCCCAGAGTGCAGGGAAATGCGGAAAGTCAATATCTTTTATGATAATGCATACCGTAATACTAGTTAATCTATTTTTTTCTAAATAAATTTATTTATAATGTACACAATAGGCGCATAATCAAGATTGCGTAGAAACGATGGAAAATTACCTGACAAGCAAAAAGCTGAATAAAAAAGAAGAAAAGAAAATAGGAAAAAACATACTAATGGAAACAAAAAGAAAACGAGACACGAAAAAAAGGGAGATTTTTGTTCTTCTATTGTTCCATTATATTTTCGTCTGATTTGTTTTCTCTAAAAATAAGTCGTCGTCTCCATATCTACTCCCCTATATTCTGGCTACGTATCTGCACAAAGAATTATACAAAAGTTGTATATATAGTGTAGCTTACAGTCGCGTGTATGCAACGTGAAATTCAAAATAAACTTTCATAGTGGAGGCGTCGTGATGTAGTGGTCGTGACTCTCACCTTTCAACCAGAAGGTCGTAGGTTCGAATCAATTTCCTTCAGCAAAAAAATCATCCACATTGTGCTGCATTCAACCCAGGTGAGGTGAATGGGTACCTGACATGAATCTTTATTCTTTGAAATACCAAGTTCGATGGTGGCTTCCGGGCTAAAGCCAGGGTAATAAATGCAAAGCGCCTTGAGCACTCAGCAATGAGAGTGGATACGTGCGCTATACAAATTGCATATATTATTATATATTATTATTAGCGTTTAATTTTAACTATGTAACCCATGTTCAACACACTGGACCTCTAACAAGAATAGAGCTACCTTTCAAATAGCTCTTAGTGGATCGGACTGTCGCCTCTTAACTAGAGGGTCGGTGGTTCGAATCTCTCCCAGGGCGTTAATTTCCTTCAGCAAGAAATTTACCCATAGTATGCTGCAGTAAACCCAGGTGAATGGGTACCGGCAGGAATTTATTCTTCTAAATGCAGAAGCGCCTACTTGGCAGCTATGCTATGGCCGGATAATAATATTAGACAATTTGTCTCGCGCCTCTGAATTGGTGACTAGAGAGATGGCGTGTTTAAATGCTATATATTATTATTATCATTATTATTAGTGTTATTATTATCTTTTTTTCATTTGATTTGTATATTGATTCCGGGTTTTTTTTCAAGTGTTATCTTTTAACATGGAACATGGAACAAGGGGGGGGGGGGAGCAGGCGTTGGCTAAAACCATAGAATGAGCCTGAGCATTAAATAAAAGGGTTGTCTTTGCGCAGGTTTATTCACCAGTGGGGAAGAGTGGCATCTACTCGATACTGTTAAATTGAGCTGATTGTGTTTCATTATTGTGATTGTACGCGCGAGCAAAATGAAGCAAGAATGATTTGATTTTTCATTGTTTGAAACTGGGACATGAAATTGAAATATTCTTTTAACAATTGCCAATTAATAATTTTGTCTCACTTTCAAAATCAAATTAAAGTTTTAGATCTAAAGATAGCAACGAGAAATAAACCTCTTTACTACTATTGAAATATATTTGAAAAAGGTATCTGCAACCAAGATGAAAATTAAATTTAAGTGATTTTTCATGTTTATCTTTATATTTCTTTCCAGAGTTTGGTCTTCAGGTTTGCAACGTTGCAACTTGTGATACAGATCGCCTATGGTATGTANAGTGAAATTTGATTCTTTTTTTTTTTTTTTAGTTTTAGTTGAATTTATTTTTTAACTAATCTGATGTTCACAATTTTCCAAAGACATTATGCAAATAAGAGAAAACGAGAAGCTGACAAACATCTCACCCTCGTTCCTCTGATTGATTAAGTGTTCACTTATCGTTAACATGTATGTCCACTTAAAAGGGGAACCACCCCCCTGGAATTGTCATGTTCTCATTGAATGAAGAAAAATCCGATGGACAAACCGTGAAAATTTGATCAAAATCCGTTCAAAAGTTATGAATTTTCAAATTCACAGAGATGTGACGATCCATACTGCTCATGGGGATCCGTGCGATCGGAAAATTCGATAGAATTTGTGACGTCATGTCGGACAACTCCTCATTCATTGTGTACATAGAATTAAAACTAAATGGATTCATGTGAAATTTACATTAAGGTTGCAACGGGATTCTTCTCAAAATACAGGCATGCAGAATCGATGAAGAAATGCTATACCCCAAATCGAAAATTATAATTTTGTTGAATCTTACGAAAAAAAATGAGAAAATTAGTGAATGAGGAGTTGTCCGACATGACGTCACAGATTCCGTCGAATTTGCCGACTGCACGGATCCCCATAAGCCCATCAGCGGTAGGAGTTTTCCGATTTTGCTCAAATATTGACAGTTTGTTCATTTGTCTTCATTCAATGAAAACATGGCAATTCCAGGGGATGGTTCCCCTTTAAGTGTTCACTTATCATTAACATGTATGTCCACTTAATTACAGCCGCTATCAATGCTGAACTTTATTCACTCTTTTGTGGACAGGAGAAGGCCAGGGTATAAGGGAAATAATGACACAATTATCAGGCCAGATGACAGCAAATATAAAATGGACAAAACATACACTTTGAGCAAAAGCGACAGATACATTAGACAGACTAGAGGCCCGGGCACATCAAACACGGCACGGCATCACGGCATGGTATTTACGCGATGTCGCCCCCTTGATTGGCCAATTGTTGAATATCGAGTGCGCGGAGGAGCGCGCTTGCCAATGAGAACTAAGATACGGCGTATATACCGTGCCGGTATGCCGTGCCGTGTTTGGTGTGCCCGGGCCTTAAACGAATTCAATTCAAGCATTCAGAATTCGGCCGTGTTTTCACGAAGTGACGGGAGCTATAGGGCATTTTTAAACGAGATGAGTTACAAATCCATTTAAACGTGTCCTTCTATATAATTAACAGGTTGTTCAATAGGATGCCCGTTGAATTGGCGCTATGTCGGGATTTCTTTGTCCTCATGAAATAATACTCTTTGGCCACCGTCAATTCGTGAAAACACGGACGAATTGCAGCTAGAGACATGCAAAATAAATTTCGCATCCTTTATTCTGCAGAAAGATTGTGTATTTTGTCGTAGAGTAAATAAATGGGGAAGCTATGTTATCTTATTTTCTTCGAGCAATCGTGAAAGCTTAAAGTCGTTTACTTTGTCCCATTCTTTTTTTTTTTTTTGCTTCTAGCTTACAGTGATACTCAGTGTATTAAAAATGAAAATATATTGCCTTGGGTTGACAATGAAAATCATATTAAAGGGAATGCTGAACTCGATTATTTATGTAGAGGTCGTGTGAGAGCTGGATTATATGAGCACATGAAAAAGACTCCATGTGCTCATGGCTAAGGCCCTGGTCACATAGGACCCCGGAAGCCACACGATTCACCCCGACTCGTAATCAATTCACAGTTAACTGCCTTAGAACAACGAGTCGGGGTGAACCGTGTTGCTTCCGGGGTCCTATGTGACCGAGGTTTAAGAAGAATAGGATCCGGCTTTAATTAAATTGTGAGCGGAAGGGAAATAGGATTCGGACAAAGTAGACAACTTTAATTCAAGCATTTACAATAGCCATATGGACATGGAATAAATTACCATCCCTCTTATTCTGCGGTGAAAATATCTAACGGGGGCCTGTTGCTCGAAACAAGAAAACGTTATTAGGTCCTTTTGAAATTGGGAAATGTATTCATGCAAACGTCATCGACACATACAATCAACATTCTGTTTATATTGCATTTTGTTCATATATACATGTATATACAGAAGTTAAGACGACATAGCAAGAAGATGAATGGTACGATTCCCTTTTTTGCAACTGGCTCCAGGTGTCACATCTGTTCAGTCAAAACACGGATAAGATACTTTTTTATGCACATGAAGCTAATTTGATGGCTTGAATGAAGTTGCATATGTTGTCCCATTATTTTGCCCCTTCGGACTGTGAGACACGTCCGGCCGGCATAATGTCCATTTATTGTATGAAATAGGTATTGAGGTTTTAATTGAAGTGTCATTTTACCTTGTATATTCTGTTAATGGCACGGCCAAATGTAAACCAGACTTTGTATCTGTTTGGTTTTTTTAACCGTGTTGAACATGTTGAAATGAAATTTATCTATCTATATATCTATCTTCAAAATTAACACCCAGCCCTTACAACCATGATAACTAGATATGATCAGTCGTTATTGAACAAGCATTTTAATACCTATCTATCTATGTCCATATTTACTCTCGTACCTACCTACAGCTGCTGGTGTTGATTAAGTGGTGTAGATAAGAAAGAAATAAACATTGATGCACCCTGTATATCTACGCTGTTGCTGATAATGTTTGGATATGATGTATCAATTGTCAACCTCTAACATATATTTACTGCCAACGCTTCTTGATCCACTTTCATGATGACAGTTAAACATTTTCCCAGAATCGTAAGAAGTACCTTGAATTAGGCCCTAACGGATCTGAAGTTTTGACAAATACGGTATGAAAAAGATTCGAGCCAATCTTGCAGGTTCTGGATCTCTTTCTGTCACGCGTCTTACGCTGATCTTTAAAATACATATTTTACTATGTTTCTATTCATCCTTCAGATCGGGGTTTTACAATCGACTTCCTGTTCAACGTTGGAAGTTCGACACTAGGAAACTTCATCTGGCACAGGCCTGTTGTACACAATGTACCTCAGCAGGAGGAAAATGGAGTGATAGCAACTAAATTTATCAAGTCACATCGACTCCATCAGAAAGCGCTTACAATGAAACTCGCTCTGCCAGCTTCATGGGCTATCTTTTTTTAATTTGTATATATTATTTTGTTTCTATTCATGCTTCAGATCGGACTTATACAACCGACTATAACGTTGAAGGTTCAACACCAACACCGTCAATCTGACGCTAGCCTCTGGAACTGAATAAACTACTTAAGGATGAAGATGGTGATCTAGCAACCCTTCAATCTGACCAAAAATCGATCGATGAAAACAGCATGCGTAAAACCGTTGATGGCTTTTTAAGTACCGTTCTTAAAAATAAGGAAATCTTTAAAGACTTGTTTTACCTATATGTCATCAAGCCCATCAGACCAGGGAGCTGTGCAAGATTTGACTGTACTTAAACACCGTTACACGCTCGCGGTCTTTAAAGTGCTCGTTCGCGGTTATATCAATTGCCACTCAAGATTTCCCTATGTTTTCCGTTGAGTGGGAAAAGGAGACAGGGTAATCCATAATCAAAGTCATTAATTCATACGATTACGTACCCATCTAGACGATGTCAGCAGGTGCCCGCACCAGATGTAATCTGGGGCCTGTAACATAAAACAGATTTGCGATCAATCGTAAACTTTAGAACATGATTTCCCATAGATTTGCGATTAATATCAATCGTACGATCGATTGGAAAGCTTTATGTTCCGGGGTCCCGGAAAAAAACAGCGAATGTATCAAACAGCTTCAAGAATAGTGTTATTCTTGTTTATGGATGAACGATAACAAATGCACTTATAGAGAGTGTCTCCTTAGCTTCGTGGCAAGCCTCTATGGATACACTGGATACCCTGTGTTGAGTGCAGCACAGTGTGGATAAATGTATTTCTGATGGAAATCAACGATGGGACTTGAACTGTCGATCCTATAGTTGAAAGGCGAGGGTCAAAACCACTACATCACGACACTTCCTCCCGTAGTAACAGGGATTCACACGGACTCCAATGAACACTGACTCGTGAAATCACAATGAGAAGATTGATCCTCTGTTGTGGACCTTAAGTCCAGGTACCCAACTCAATCAACAAGGAAAAGGTTTTAACCAATTGGATGTTGGATTCTATAAACATCACAAACACTTTGCAGGGACTAACTGATTTCGAGTGGTTAATGACCTAATTCTGTAGTGTTCAAACTCTTTGTGAAATACGGTTAGCCCTAGTCACGAGCGTTTTCACCAATGATGTCTGACGTCGGTATTACTAGATTGAGAGGCAAACAATTAGGGCTCCAGATGTGTTTGGATCTGGAGAGTCACTTGCAATAGGGAATATTAACCTGTTAACCACTGAGTTCTGTGATTCCCATAGACTTTGTGTCGGGACTAACATGATCCCGTAGTCAATGGGGTAAGAGCTTGCCAAAGTAGCCTAAACTTTAAGTCTATCTAAAGACTCTAATCAGTATCTTGAACAAGATATAACATTTTTCCGCAAAATAAAGTAGGACGCAGACAATACAACCGTACGCCGTGCATTTAACTGTGCGGTAACGATGAAAAGCCTGTTCCAATTTCAATATCATTACAAAGCATTGAATTTGCGTTTGACTTAATTTTTCGGAAATAGCTTATAATCGTGTTCTTGTGACGATGGACGGTCATAGCATTTTTCTGGCTGTCTTCTACGCCCTCCTCGCGTTTTTCGGGATCGTCGGCAACACGCTCCTCATCACTGCAGTCGTCCTCACGATGAAGCTTCGCAACGTCACCAATGTCTTCGTCGTCACACTCGCAATATCCGACATCATTAACTCATCGACCCTCGTCGTGCAGGTGATTGCGTTGGCGGGCGTCCGGACGGAGGCGTTCATGATCGCGTGCGTGGTTGTTGGGCCGTTGGCAATAACTGTCCTCGGCGCGGGCTCTCTGATCATGACGCTCATCGCGGTTTGTCGGTTCGTGCTTATAACGCGTCAACCGCACACGTTCAAGCGAATCTTCACCAAGCGGAAGATATCCGCCATGCTGGTTGCCTGTTTCATTCTTCCGCTGATTTCAGTCGTGCCATTCTTGCTCCTGGACCTAGCCACCGCTGGACTGAACGACGGCACCATCTGTACATTCTATGATAGCCCGGTATTTAATAACGCCGCAGGAGGTGTCTTGATGTTGTTGATGATCACAGTGAGTGTGCTGTATGCGAAGATCTTTCTATTCCTCCGTCGCCATTTTAGGCAGCTGCGCGATCAGAGCGTGCGCAGTCATGCGGGTGGTCACGTGACCGTGGTGAGCATGCGCGATGGTGCGAGCGCCGCAGCAGGAGGACGGGCAACGGCGCAGGTCAAGGACCGCAATCTACAGCTCGAGTCGAAAATCACCAAGAACATGCTGCTCGTCGTTTGCCTCTTCGCGCTGTGTTTCACGCCAATGTCATTGACACTAATCTTTAGCGAGAGCGCCCTCCTTGGTGCGTATTGTTTCGCCATATTCAATCTCTCCAGCTGTCTTAACCCAATTGTAATCGGGTTTAAGCATCCTGTCTTTCGACAGGTTTTCGGATGCATGTTGCGAGGTAAACTGAATGAAATCGAAGAACCTACTGGATGTCTGCGGAAGATAATGAGGAACTCTTAAACATGTCGCGTATCTAATATAGCCTCTCGTGTGTATGAATGAGGCGAATTAAGGGTGACGAATTTGAAAAATACGCAGCATTTCCGTGCAACAAGACGGCGACTTGCTCGAATGACCGGACGAGGAAATGACTTATACAAACACGTCTTCGCGTTTCACGTATGAGCCGTATTCGGGTATTGTTCAAATTCGTCAGCCTTCGTCCGCCTCAATTCGCATAGGGGTGATGGACATTAAAGGTTACCTTTACAATGCGTAGACTTAAACAATAGTATAACCAAGAAAACACAACTCTTTCATGAAAACATGTTTCGAAGTGGCCGCACTTCATCTTCAGCTCTAAGAATACTACAAGTTAGGGTTTATATAGCATATTGCTGGTTATCTCACTGCTAACGTGTAGTATTCTTAATGCCCCGGTCACATAGGGCCCCGGAAGCAACACGCTTCAACAAGACTCCTTATTAGCTGTGAATTTACAAAGAGTCGTGTTGAGTCGAGATGCTTCCGGGGTCATAATGGGACCGGGGCATTAAACTGAAGATGAAGTGCGGCCACTACGAATCATGTTCTCATTAAAAAGTTGTGTTTTCTTTATTATACTATTATTCAAATTTATATCGTGTCGTTCATTCAGAAATGCGTAGACTGCTTAAACTTTTTCCAGCGCGCTATAGCTAGGAACTCACGATAGTCTCTAAATTTTGTGACAAGGGAGGTGTTTCGCAAGAAAAAAAAGACTTTTAGAACGCATGTTATCAGTTTTGCCCTTGACGACATTACTGGTTTTAGCGCAAGAAAACAATTTGCAGTCATTATTACAGGTGTTCTTTAAGTCCTATCTTGGTAATAAATAAATATGATTATTGTTAGTGTTATTGCTATGATATTGAAACTCTAAAAAGAAACATAACAAATGATTTGCCGTTCAGATGTGTGTGTTTTTAAAAGAAATAGGTGAGTAGAGTTTCCCGCCAAAACGTGACATTGCTTGATTAAATGTGTGAACAATGCGTATTTTCATGGCGCCATCTTGCGGTTGAGAGGCCAGAGCGATACGTGAATGAAAGACAAGCAAAACGCTTCTATTCTCTTCGAAGAAAAAAACAACTATAAAGGGAAACCAACTCCAAGGAGTGTTGTGTTATCATTGAATGAAGAGAAATCGGATGGACAAACTGTGAATATTTAGACAAAATCGGACAACCCGTACAAAAGTTATGACTTTTCAAATTCACAGAGATTTGACGATCACTGTCGCTCATGGAGATCCGTGCGATCGGCAACACCGACGAAATATGTGACGTCATGTCGGACAACTCCTCTTTCACTTTGGAAATTGAATTTTTAAAAATGGATAAAAGTAAAATTTAGATTAAGGCTACAACACGATTTTTCTCAGAATACATGCAGAATAAAAAAAAAAAAGGATATAACCCAACTGAAAATTGACATGTTGTTGACTTTTCCGAAAAAAGGGGAGAAATGTGACATTTTGTGTACAGAATCAATGAGGAGTTGTCCGACATGACGTCGCTGATTCTGTCGAATTTGCCGATTGCAAAGATCCCATCAGCGGTAGAGATCGTTATATCTCTGAATATTCATAACTTTTTGACGGGTTGTCCTATTTTGCTCAAATGTTTACAATTTGTTAATTTGATTTCTCTTCGTTTAATGATAACACAATAATCCCAGGGATTGGTTTCCGCTTAAAGTCTTTTCCTCGATGAAAATGGATGCGTTTTGCTTGTCTGTCATTCACGTATCGCTCTGGCCTCTCAACCGCAAGATGGCGCCATGAAAATACGCATTGTTCAACCCGTTGAGCTGGCAGATGAACAATCTTTCGACGTATTTTATCCGCTCACACCCAGGGCGGTGTTTCACCAAGTCGTTCTTAAAGTTATGCACGGCTTTACGTTCGACTGGTATCACTTCTTGCGCCGAATGCGCGTAATAATGTGAACCATTACACACAAGAAGAGGTGCCAGTCGAACGTAAAGTCTTTCTTATCTTGGTGAAACATCTGTAGCCACCATGTTTGTAGTTGTGATGCCATGTATGTGTTTAGAGTAATGGCATTTTAAAGATATTAGAGTATCTTTAATATAATCATGGAAATGATTATTGATGACATTTTGAACTACACCTTTTCCGGCTGTTTCCTTGCATTTGTATTTTTGATTTTGGGTGTGGGTGTGGGCGTGCACATGGGCTATGCAAATGAGAGATATAGGGATAGAGAAAGAAAGAGAGATAATGAGAGGCATATATATATAAAGAGAAATTAAAAGAGAGAGAGTAAGAGATATTGTGAGGGAGAGATATAAACGGAGAATTGAAGAGAGAGAAAGAGAGTGTATGAGTGTATGTACGTGTTTGCAAGTGTGTGTGTTTGTGTGTGTGAGGGAGTGCGTTTGACAGAGAAATGGGGAGAAAGGGAGAGAGATAATGAGAGGGATAGATATAAATAGAAATGAAAAGAGAGAGAGAGAGATAGAGATATTATGAGGAAGAGATATAAACAGAGAGATGAAGAGAGAGGAAGAGATAGAGAGAGAAAGTGCGTTTGTGTATGAGTGTATGTTGGTGTGAGCAAGTGTATTTTGTGTGTGTTTATATGTGTATGTGTGTGTGTGCTTATGTGTGCTGCAGAGAGACGGTGGAAAAGGGAAAGAGAAACGAGAGAGAGAGAGAAAGAAAGAGAAGGTGAAAGAGAGAAAGCGAAAGAGAGAGAGAGAGAGAGAGAGATGGGGTGAGAGAGAGAAAGAGAAAGAGGGTGAGAGAGAGAGAGAAAAAAAAAGTGTGTGTGTGGGGGGGGGGGGGGGGGGGGGGGGGGGGGGGAGTGAGAGAGATCGAAACGAGAAAGTAAATCATTACGAACGCCTTCCAGAGAATGAGATCAATTAAACCAATTAATTTCTGGTCCATCAATCATTACATGATACATACAACACAATACATCTGGTATATTCCATATAAACCCAACTGATACCCATACAAGACATTGCAATATTACCCCAATTATCCTCTGCATAAGGAACAAAAGAAACAATTAATTAACCTATTTTGGGGAGATTTGAATAATTCTTAATCTTTCTTTCTTATTCGTGAATTCCCTTTCACAAAGCCTAGACTTAGATGTATCTAATTCTACAAAACGTTACAGGGATGGGGTGAGAGGAATAAATGGATAAGATAGAATTTAGAGAAAAAAAATGTAGTGATGAGGGAAAGAGAGAGATAACGGAAAGATAGTTTAAACCGCAAAAGGAAAGAACACGATGTAAACTATTTTCGAAAAGCTAAGTCGAACGCAAATTCAACGGTCCTTTCTAATGCTAAGTTCAACTTGGAACTGGCTTGCGATTGTTGTGTCCGCACAGTTGAATACACGGCGTACGGTTCTATTGTGTGTGGACCATTTCACTATTCGGAAATAGTTTACATCGTGTTAAAGACAAAAAAAAGGGGGGAGGTAAAAAAAAAAAAAAGGAAAAAAAAGAGAGACAGAGAGAAAGAGTTCGAAAGAGATGAAAATATGTCAGATGAGCACACTCATTTTGACCACCAACACAAACACACGCACCACACCCGAACACGAACTCGCACACACTCGCATTAGAACACACCCAACATACGTTCACAATATAAGATACGCCAATTTTGAAAGTGTCTTACAATTTTTGCAAAGATAAATAGAACTGAAAAAGGGGAGAGAAAGAAGAGAGATATAGATTGATTGATTGATTGATTTTATTTCCGATACTCAATAAAAAATACAAAACAAATATCTGAATATATACAACATGAAAGCAAGATGAATAAAATAAATATCGGATGGATTGCCCATTTCATAGCTATTATAAAAATGGCTCTGTTCTTCCATGAGGTCCATCTTAAAAATAACAATAGTATACAAACGAAAATATAACAATAAATTATAAATTTCAGATAAGCGCACACACACCCATGCCCACATTACGCACCCAATCACAAATGCAGACATATACAAAATGAACACATCCATCATACTAGACGAGAGGCGCAAATTTTGGACATCGTTTTTTTTTTAAATGCACTTTCATATTGTAACTCGGCGCTCCAAGACTCGTCAATGAACAAAATATATTCACTTTGCCGTCCGATGTTCTTCACAGATGAGATTTTCCTCATATGCAAACTGAACAGTTTTCATTAACCATGGACCCGACTGCACGATTGAATCTAAAAACGTATTTCTAATTGAACACGGGGACGAATTTACTTTGGCAACACTGTGATCTCTATTTAGAGAAGATGAGCGCTGTGAGTATTTTTTTATTTATTTTGATTTATTTTGATATGATTTTATCATCAATGGGGATTTATTTGTCAACTTTAATGTTAATTTTAATCTAAATTTTGTCTTATATTAAACATATTTTTTCATTTCATTCAGTTTTAAAAAATGCCCTCAAGCAGAATTGTAGCCATTGTTCTCCTTGAGANTGCCCACTCCGACTATATGAAAGAAGTGCTCTTGATGGAAAGAATTGACGCCACAAAAAGCTTACCAATTCAGAAGCTTTGGGTATGGTTGTGAAAATGAAAATTCCAGTTACAACTGCTTCCACCTGTAAAGGCCAACTCACACCTTTCCGTTTTAGCCTGCGTCGGCCCAGCGTTTTTTAGACTTAAAAAACACTCCCTGGAAGTACAAAGATACAGATCATATAGTAAACTGACGTTCGGTGAACACTCCTTGAGCAAAAGCCGAACGTCATTCCACCGTCTGATCAGCGCATACTTTGCGCTCGCGCGGGGATCGTTTTTAATTTTCAAAAATGCTGGGCCGACGCAGACGTAAAATCGTAAAAGGTATGAGTCGATCTTTAAAGATAAAACCTCGTCACACCGGTGCAAATTGAGGCAGGTGAAGGCTGATGAATTTGGGGAAAATACGAAAGCATACTCGCGCCTTTTTCTAGCACGAGAAGACAACATGTACCATCTTCGAGNATTCAAGAAATCAAATTGGCTAGTTACGGTACAGAACTTTGAATATTATTAGCATTAAAAACAAGATAGCCGCATGGTTTTTGCACTTTTGGGGGATATACAATATTAATATGGTTGTGAATGTTGATATGAATGTGGATAATGATAATTATGAATATGAACGAAAATGTTGTTTAATATCCATAGGACTAACAATATAAATGTATGTCAATATCACTTTGAATAATTATGATTATGAATAATTTATTTATGTCAATCAGTCTCTTCATCTGATCTGTCGGATAGATGCATTGAAGACCCTTCTAGTGTGATGAAGGAATGTCTATATGACTAAAATAAGAATATGAATATGAATTTTGAATTTGTGGGTATATATATATGTGAATTATTTATTTCAGGCTCTTTGTCTAATGTGCCGGATATATGCACCAAGGGCCCTCCGAGCGTGATAAATGCAATTCCTTCTGTAATCTCTGAACATACGTCGGACATCATCGAACTAACCGTCAAGATGCAATACCTAAATGATCAGAATATGCATATAATATGATTATGAATATGAATACTATACAAATATGAAGGTGAATATCAATTTATATGTAAATATGGATATAAATATGAATTATTCATTTCAGTTTTCGCCTCTGATATGTCAGATCTATGCATCAAAAAAACCCTAGCGTGGTGAACGCGTGTCCTTCAATAATTTCCGACCATACTTCGGACATCATCGAGCTAACTGTCATGGTGCAACGCTTATATATAAATACGTATACAAAGCTGAATGTGAATATTATTACGTATACAAATATGAATTTGAATATTGATGTATATGTAAATAAGAAGATACGAATAATTCATTTCAGGCTTTTCATCTGCTGATATGTCGGATCTTTGCATCAAAAACCCTCCAAGCGTGATGAACGCGTGTCCTTCAATAATCTCCAAACATACTTCGGACATCATCCAGTTAACCGTCAAAATCGTTCCGCATGATCACCCAAAGTACAATCAGCTGGTGCCATATCAGGCAAGGGACATGGTCAATATGTACTGCGCACATCCAGGTAAGGAAAGCAACACCACTTATCATTAGGGACCTTTAGCATAGAAGACGGTAGGGCTGATCACAACGTTAGCTCTAAGGTCCGTTCCAGAAGGGTGCACCAACACAACGCTACTTCTTGAATGAAACTTCGAGTTAACGTTGTGATTGGCACTCCCGTCTTGTTAGCAGTTCTCAACCTTAGCGGCCCGCTAGATTATCCCGCGCTTGAGAAATAACGCTGTGATTGGCCATACCGTCGTCATGCTAAAGGTCCGTTTTAACAACTTACGCGAACACTAAGATCCTTTGCCAGTAATCTTTTACAAGTTCTGATTTCGTTGAGATCTTGAGGGGAGGGGGGAGTGTTGAAGCATTTGCTCAGTAGGACCAACTCTACGGAACTTCAACATCACCGTCTTACTCCAATTGGCAACCATAAAACCTTTTTTTTGTTATTGTAAGGTGCCTATTTTCACTTGCATCACCATGTATTTCATCATACTTTCCTTCTTCGATAAACTGTTTGAAATTGTATACCCTATTCAGACTAAAGGCCGACTCACACCTTTGCGTATTTAGCCTGCGTCAACCCAGCGTTCCTGAAAATTAAAAACGCCCCCGAGCAAACAGTACACGCTGGTCAGACGATGGTCTGAGGTTCGACTTGCGCTCAAGGAGCCTATGCCAAACGCCAGTCCAAGCACCGAATGACCCGCGTTTTTGTACGTCCAAGGGCCCCGTAACATAAAGGTTTGCGATTAATTGCTATTTGATTTTGCGTTCAATTGCAAACTTTAGTACATGATTTGCCATAGACTTGCGATTTATATCAATCGCTATCAGATTAGCAATTAATCGCAAACCTTTATGTTACAGAGGCCCTATTTAAATTAAAAAAAAAAAAACAACGCAAACGTGTGAGAAGACCTTCATACGGTGAATAGCCTGAAAACACATCGTCTTTCTTCTAACCGTACCAGACTATAAATCCGTCCTCACCGTCATCATCATCATCATCATCATCACCAATATCATCATCATCACCATTATCGTCACCATCACGATGATCATCATCACTACGGCCACCATCGCCACCACCACCACCACCGTCATCAGCATCAGCAGCATCAACCTCATCATAATTATAACCACCACCGACTATCATCACCATTATCATACCCAACATACTTGTCATCATAATCATCATCATCATCATCATCATCTTCATCGTCGTCGTCGTCCTTATCCTCCTCCTCATCATCATAATTACCATCACCGCCAGCTTTATTATTATCATCACCATCATCCTCCTCTTCGTCATCATCATCACTGCCATCATCATTATCATCATCTTTACCGTAATCCTCAATATTTCATCACCATCATCACCACCACCACCACCATCACCACCACCACCACCACCACCATCATCATGCACCACCACCACAATCACCACCACCATCANTTTCGAACGCACGGTCCATTAATTCGAGGCCCGAATAAAAGAATTATCATTGGAATAACTACAAATGCGCTTATCATGACCAATCTTTGTGCTTAATTGATTGGTGATAAGTTCTAACATTCAGTACTCTTCAACATAACACAACAATCTTGGAAAGTCAAATTTTATGCTGAAAAAGAAGTATTCTACCTTCAATACTTTTTTTTATTCTGAGGGTCCCTATTTTCACTTTCATCACCATGCATTTCATCACTTTAATTAATTTGCTCTGTACTCCTTGAACATCTAATTAGGATGGAAATTGTATTATATAAGATCCATGTATTTTTATTATCATTAACCGTCAACGTCGTTGTCATCATCATCATCATTACCAGCCAGAGTACTATCAACTGGTGCCATATCAGGTAAGGGCCGTGGTCAATCTCTTCTGCGCGCATCCAGGTAATGAGTACAACACCCTTTATCATATGACGTTCCTTCTTCGATAAATTGTTTGAAATCTTATACCCCACTCAGGCTAAAGACCGACTCACACCTTTGCGTTTTTAGCCTGCGTCAACCCAGCGTTTTTTTAAATTAAAAAACGCCCCCGAGCAAACAGTGCACGCTGGTCAGACGGTGGTCTGAGGTTCGACTTGCGCTCAAGGAGCCTATGCCGAACGTCAGTCCACAACACGAAATAAACTGTTTTCGAAAAATAAAGTCGGTCGAAGGAGAAAGATCCGTTCGCCGTGAATAGAACTGTGCGGACACAACAATGACAAGCCGGTTTCGATTTGAATAGCATTACAACGAAAGTGTGTTCGACTTTAGTTTTCGAAAATAGTTTATATCGTGCTCCACCGAATGACCTGCGTCTTTGTACATCCAGTGGGCTATTCTAATTGAAATGAAAGAAAAACAATTATCATCATCATCATCATCACCATCAAGGAAGATTCAACTGTCATTGTCAGCTACAACCCTTACAGCATCATTTACATACCACTCTCTTTACATTTATCTATCTATCATAAATATATACTTGCTCGGTGCCATTCTACCACCATCATCATCTACATCATAATCACCACCATCACCATAACCATCATAATGATGATTATCAATATCATCATCATCATTATCACCACCACCACCACCACAATTACTACGACCACCACCACTATTACCACCACCANTCAAGTGGAACTAGCCCCTAGGATTGTCATGTTCTCATTGAATGAAGAAAAATCAGATTGACAAACCCTGAAAATGTTAGCACAATTTGACAATCCGTTCAAAAGTTATAACTTTTCAAAATCACAGAGATTTGACGATCGCTCCTGCTCATGGGGATCCGTGCGATCGGCAAATTCGACGGAATCTGTGACGTAATGTCGGAAAACTCCTCATTCACTCTGTACATAGAATTTTTAAAACATGGATTATGTTAAATTTAGAGTAAGGTTGCAACAGTATTCTTCTCTAAATACATGCAGTATTGGTGAAGAAATACTATACCCCAACCGAAAATTTTAATTTTGTTGACGCTTCTGAAAAAAAGGGAGAAAATGTGAAATTCTGTATACAGAGTGAATGGGGAGTTGTCCGACATGACGTCACAAATTCCGTCGAATTTGCAGCCTGCACGGATCCCCATAAGTCCATCAGCGGTAGGAGTATTCTGATTTTGCTCAAATTTTCACAGTTTGGTCATTTGTCTTCTTTCAATGAGAATATTGCAATTCCAGGGAACGGTTCCCCTTTAAGTGTTCACTTACCATTAACATATGTCCACTTATCTACAGCCGATATCAATGTTGAACTTTATTCACTATTTAATGGACAAGAGAAGGCCAGGGTATAATGGAAATAATGACAGAAAGATCAAGCCAGATGATAGCAAGGATAAAAATGACAAAACTTACACTTTGATCAAAATGGATAAATATATTGGAAAGCGTAAACAAACCCCAATTCAAGCATTCACATTTGCAGCTTGGGACACGCAAAATGAATTTCGTACCCTTTTGACTGCAGATAAATGTTGTAATTTGTCATACCTGCATGTATAGTGAATGAATTGGGAAGCTACTTTATTGTATATATACGTCTAGCAATCGTGAAAGCTTGAAGTCGTTTACTTTTTCCCATTCCTTTTTGGTTTCTGCTTACATCGATACTCTCCTGGGTAAGTGGCTGCCTGCTCAGTTTGAACGTTCAGTTTATCATGTTCATTAAATATGAAAACATGCTGCCTTGGGTTGACAATGAAAATCATATCAAAGGGAATGCTGCACTCGATTACTTATGTAGAGGTTGTGTGAGAGCAGGATTTCATGAGCACATGAAAATATTTTATGTGCTCATGGATAAGAATAATAGGATCCGTCTATAATTAAATTGTGAGTCCCGAAATCCTTTGTTGTGAGAAAAGCAATGTTCGTGCCTGTTGAGTTTAAGGGGAACTTCACCCAGAAATTGATGTGCGCTCCGGTGATGAAGAAAAATACAATGGCCAATCTGTGAAAATTTGAGCAAAATCCGACAATCCAAAAAAAAAAGTAGACAAAATTGTACTTTTCTCTTCAAGTATGATATGTACATTTTGATTCTGCATGCATATCGGAATTAATTGTGTTGATTTATTGTCTACTTTTCTAGAAAAAAAGAAAAAAGAAAATGTGAATTATGTGTACAAAGTAAATAGAAAGTTCTCTATAATGGCAGATATTTTGTGCCTGTACGTTGCCAATTTGAAAAGCCCATGAGGGGTGTAAATCAAAATTTTTAAAATTCATAACTTTTGAATGTATTGTCGGACTTTGCTCAAATTTTCACAGTTTGATCAATGTATTTTTCTTCATCCACTGAGAGTGCATCACTGTCTGGGTGAAGTTCCCCTTTAATTAAACCATACCGACTGCTGAAATATTAGAAATAAAAGAGAGTTCAAGCCCTATGTTTCAATGAATAATTCATTGTGAGCAGAAGGGACATAGGATTTGGACAAAGTAGACAACTTTCATTCAAGCATTCACCACAGTCATATGGACACAAAATGAATTATCATTCCTCTTATTTCGTGCCACGCCCATTTGAAAAAAAATTGTCAACCCCAAAATTGCTCAAAAACGTGATTTTGTGTACAAAGTCAATGCAAATTGTGTTTTCACTAAAATATCATAAAAACTTGAATATTTNAATGCAACTGCACTGCCCTCTACGTTGGAAAAAGTTGCGAGGAACGTAAGTATCACAATCGTATCGGATGGACCATACATGCTATAAACTATTTCCGAAAAATTAAGTCGAACGCAAAACAATAGACCCGTACGTTGTTTATTCAGCTGTGCGGAGACAACAATGACAAGCCGTTTCCTATTTCAATCGCATTACAAAGGAGCTTTGAATTTGCGTTCGACTTAACTTTTCGAAAATAGTTCTCATAATTTTCCTTTTCATTCCTTCGAAAATAAAAGCTGGAATAAACGATTTAATGCTTTGCTTACCAAATGAAGATTTTTATTTTAGAAGTAATAGATCTGTAAATCAGACTTAAATTGCCAAATTATCACTAAATAATATTGAATTGTTTAATTTTGCATTTCAGAGGTAAGGAGGTTGAAAATTGCCAAATTGACAACAAAAGGATATCCAATTAAAGCTTTTCCATTTTTAAGGCATTTCTTATGAGTAGTGATAATCGCCCAAAATAATTTGGAAGTAGTACGTTGTTGTACTTTAAAAATTTGATACGATGACTCGTGCCGTAACGGCCTTAAACCGATAGATTAGGTTTGGGAGAGATGGCGCTTTAGATATTAAATACCTTGTACGCTGTAGTAAAAGTATTACCATAATGCAGTTTTTTCAATAGCAAATTAGATTATGTTCATAGAACAGAGTTTAAAGTATTTGAAAAAATAACTGAAGAGGATTTTTTTTCAAGAACCTGTAAAAATTCATTTTCAACATTCGATTGAGGTTTCTAGTTTGTTTGAATAAAATCGATCGAGAAATGGCTTCATTATCGCAAAATAAAAAAAAATGACGACACGCATCGCACTCCCCTATACAGCATGCTTTACGTCAAACAGAAATCGCACTCGAACGCTGCAGACAATATCATCGGTCACAACCCATTCTGCGCCGGTCGGCCCTTGTGCGATTCATTTAGCGCACGATGGGAGTTTTGAATTTTTTTTTTTTGAATTTGAATTAATTTATTTCCTTTTTCATATACATAATCAATGCGCTTTAGGTATTAAATACGGAGTAACGGCTGATTGGAATTATCGCAGTAAAATACACCAAAATACGTGCAAAAAATCTTCTACTAATTTCATTCACAGTTATATTTAGGCACGTAAAGCAATTGGGAATACATCAGCTTGTTACAAATCAATTTCTACATCCTGACCATTAACAATCTATAATCTATAGGTGGCACAAATTTAAACGACTTTTCGTTTTAATTCTTAATATATCTATTTATAAATGTTTACTAGGCAGCATGATTGATGACGTCAGACTCCTCGGAGATGACCCTCGCATGGGCGTGGTCAGCTTCCTGCCCATAGCAACCAATTCTGATTGGCACGTCGCGAGTTTTTGGTCTTGGAGCCCGTTGAAATCTGAACTGGTTTGCAGACAGCTCGGGTTTCCTGGTGTGTTTGCAACGGTAGATGGCGCTGCACTGAATGGGTCGGTGGGTGGTATGGAGGGAACGGTGGTGGTGTGCCCTGATGACGTAACAAGGGTGACTGATTGCTGGTTTGACGCTCCCTCTCCTACTGGAAGCGGTGTAGTAGGAATTATATGTTGTGAAGGTAAGGCGAAACAAAAACCCCTCTAAAACTATTTTTTTTGTTAGATACAACTAGTATGAACAAAATAGAAAACAAATATAGTAACAGACAAACGCAAACACACACACACACACACACACATACACATTATAACCATTAAGAGGAAGGAAAGGGAAAGAGGAGGGAAACTGCAACAGCTGCCGCAAAAGATATGTCTACGAAATTTGACCCACGAATGACATTTATAATAAATTAATGCAGTGTAAAGTCTGAGAGTGACATTGACTGGGAGGCTACTCAAGGAGTGTATGAAGACGGGGCTTTATTTTAGTTCATTTTGGAATGATTTAGCTGTAATTTGCATATGTGAGCTGCGCTCTGTAAGATACCATTGCAATTATGCACGTACGGGGGGGGGGGGGGGGGGGGGGGGGGGGTCCCCCCCCCCCCCCGGCTGTGGCATTGCTCAAAAAGCCCGGCCTGATTAGGGTTAAAGCCACGAACACATAGGACTCCGGAAGCAACACGATTCAACACGACTCTTTGCGTCCAAACAAAGAGACGTGTTGAATCGTGTTGCTTTCGGGGCTCTTTGTGACCATGGCCTAAGAGAAGTTAAGACACCATAGCAATAAGAGCGTTGCAACCATTCTTTTTCTTTTTTCAACTGGCCAGGTGTCGCACCTGTTCAGTCAAAACACAGAGAAGATACTTCCATTTGTGTCCATGAAGCTACATGTGAGGGCTTGAATGAAGTTGCATACGTTGTTCAATTGCTTTGTCCCTTCGGACTCTGACACCGTCCAGCCGACATACGTCATATCCATTATTGGTATGAAATAGGTCTTGAGGTTTTAACTAAAGTATCATGTTACCTTGTATATTCTGCTAATGGCATGTGCCGAATATAAACCAGACTCTGTAGCTGTTGAAATAATAACATGTTGAAATAAAATGTATCTATCTACATATATCTATTTCCTCAAAATTAACACCCAACCCTTAAAATCATGATAATTAGATATGATCAGTCATTATTGAACAAGCATTTTAGCAATATCTGCCTATTGCATGGTTCAAATTGCAGTTATCTATTTGCAAACTCCATGTCCATATTTACTATCGTTCCTACCTGCAGCTGCTGGTGTTGATTAAGTGGTGTAGATAAGAAAGAAATAAACATTGATGCACGCATATACACACTGTTGCTAATAATGTTTGGATATGATGTATCAATTGTCAACCTCTAACATATTCACTGCCATTGATTCTTGATCCACTTTTAATGGCGGCAATGATTAAACATTTCTACAATTGGGAACGAATCCCCTAAATGGCGCCAATTTACTCGCGACGAGTTTGAGGAAAACATGATTGAAGATATCAAATCAGAACAACAATTAAAAGTTGGACAAATATGAAAAAATTCGAGCCCATATTGCAGGTATTATTTAGTAATTTATCTTTTTCAGTGTCCTGCTTGTAACGCTAATTTTCAATTTATATACTTTATTATCAGATTATGTTTCTATTATTCAGATCGACGTATTATTCTTCTTGTACACCATACAGTTCACTCTCTTTCCCCTGAATATTTACACAAATCAATCACAAAATATCAACCTACACGCAGTCTCCGTTCATCATCAGATACACTAAAACTGGA
>BQKZ01003664.1:7207-38048 GCA_036244855.1 Temnopleurus reevesii
GCGCCTTTGGGGTAGTCTGGTAATGACAATGACAACTTTTTTGCTTTCATGCATGATGGGCGCCAACATTCATGAAGATCCAGATCCAGGACAGCCTGTGGGGGATGCAGGTTGATTGCCCTAAAATATTTCATGGGGCCGTGGGGTGTTGCCTCCCAAAAAGAGACAAAAAAACTTACATGTATCTGGCCTCTGCAGAGGAAGAGCATCGCCTCTGTAGATAGAAAGAAAGATTAGGTACAACTATCAATATTTTCTAGTCCTACACACTATTTCAAGCAGCATTTTGATTTTTTACCTGATTATGTATTGACTTTCAACAAAATTTGATTTGATTTGATTTGATTTATTTTATTTTCCATTTCAATATCATTTTCATAATTTCAACAACAAATTATAATCATTTGCAAGAGAAACAAAAATATTTACAAAGACAAGTCGTGAAACACAATGTTTGAAAATCAGGTGATAGAGAGATGGAGCCTGGAGGGGCATGCAGAAAAAGCGAGGCTTGTAGAACGCATGCCCCTTCTTACATTAAGATTAATAAGAGTTACAATTTGTGAAAACACAATAAGCAATATAAGTAATTGTGACAAAATACATAATAAAAATAGAGGAATGAGAAAATAAGAGGATTAAGGAGAAGGGTCTGTAATGTAACGTTACAAGTTATAAGGATGGTATGAGAAGAGGACAGGAAGGAGTGAAGATAGAGGGCAGGCGCAGCTCCACAGGATGTTTGGCAAAACGGCGGAATTGAAATCAAATCAAACCAAATAAAAATATTGAATGAACTTTGTGATCAATTCTCACACCCCATCCAAATCAAAGCTGCTGGAAGATTTAGCCCAAGAGATAATCAAGGGTGATGGGTCCTTTGTTGTGACTGTACAAAACAAATATACATGTATGTCGCAATACATTTTACAACTTTACTACCACCACATAGTTATAGTATTAGAGAGTGATCGTATACAGGAAAATATGTTTCCTGTCTGACAAATATAGATGGAGATGTACTAAGTGAAAATGATATCCAGGTTTTATTTCCTTTTTGACTCAGAAAATTTGACTGGTGTTTATGTTGGTTCTGGAACACGATATAAACTATTTCTGTAAAATTAAGTTGAATGCCAATTCAATGGTCCTTTGTAATGCTATTCACATTGGAACCGGCTTGTGATTGTTGTGACTGCACAGTTGAATACACAACGTACAGATCTATTGTGTATGCTCCACTTTATTTTAAGGAAATAGTTTATATGGTGTTATTGCTTTTCTGTGCTATTTAAGAAATGGGTCAGGGTGCTACAAGAATTTTTTTAACCAGTGGCCCAGTCGGGCAACCAAGTTTTCAAAACAAAATTTCCTTTGCCCCAAATTGATGGCCTATGCCAATTTGTACATGTATATGAAAACTGGAAAAAGCTGCTACTTGCCCTTTCGGGCAAGTGACAATTTTATATACAGCTTCATATATACAGCTTCATTTTGTTGCCCGGGCATGCAGGCAAGTGGGTTTGTAACGCCCTGTGGTTGTCTTTTTGTTTATTGAGCCTTTCACTTCCTCTTCATCCCTAAATTTGTAAAGCGCAAATGTCCTCGAAAAGGATTTTTTTTTAAGATGAGTTGTTCAGTTCAAATAATTGTTGAAAAGATGCAGAGAACTTAATTCTTCAAAAATATTATTTTTGGTTCTAATCACAAAGGCTAGCATGCTCAATGTGTACAATCTCTTCTTTCATATCCTTTCACATCCTTTGATTTATTACTATTTTCTAAATGAGCTTGAATAATCATTTGTAAATGTAGAGAACTTGATTTTTCAAAAAGTTATTTTTGGTGACAGCTTCCGTTTTACTCTCAAAGGCTATCATGATCAATGAATACAATCTTTCCTTTTATGTCCTTTCTTTCTTGATAATGAAACTTCCCTTCTGTTTAAAGGGTACCTGAAGTAAATTTGTATGTTGCTAAAGTGCATAAAATTAACCTGAAATAACTTAATTCAACATTATGTGGATTAATAGTTTAGAAGCAAATAAAAGGCTCATTCGACTTGGTCTGCATACCTCCATATTAGGATCCATACAAGCCTTTTAGAAATTCATATTCATTCTTTTGTGTGTTCGTCCTATTATTTTTCCTTGTGATTTAGAGTTCATACAAGTCGTCTTTTGAATATTCGTGGGAATACATCAGTTTTAAAAAATTCAATATTTGCAGAACTAAGCACCTTTTCAACATTGTAGCCTGTTTATGGGGATTGTGTTTATGTAAACTATCAACAAGCAAATTTTGTTATTGCTTCAGATACCAATACCCTTTAATGTAGGTGTCCCTTTGCCTTACATCCTACCAGAGAATCTAGCAAACTATCACAACCCAACTGCATACAGAAACGATACTAACTTCAGGATACTTTGTGTTACCCGCTCTCGTTTTAAATGCACAGATCTATGGGTATGGCCTTGTGATCCTATCGTTCTTGGCTTTAGAGTAATAACAAGTAACCAAGATATTTTTATCTGCATCTTGCATGTTTGCAACCCCATGCAAGAAGCCAAAGCTGGACGTTTCTGAAACTTTTCATTCACATTAAAGAGAAAAATATCAGAGTATTATTGGAGGCATTCAGTAGTATCTGAAATTTTTAAAGAGTCATTTGCTCCCCCCCCCCCCCCCGCTTCGTTTTTAACAATGAATTATGTTGAAATAAAATCAAGACATTGAGAGAAAAACACTTGTTGTACTCGGCGGTTTACTAACAAATGCCACTTTGATCCATATTTTACTCACAAAGATTGTTAATGAGAAACCGAAAGCTTACATGAGGCTTACCTGATGTAGCAGCAGGTAATGTATGCAAACTGAATTTCACATATTGCAGATTAATTGTAACATTGGCAAGAAATGTGTGTGTATTTACCCCATCCTACTTACTGACCTTCTTTTAGTATTATCATTATTATTATATTTTTATTATTTATTTATTTTTTATCTTTTAAATTATTATTATTTTCATTCTTTTTGTTTTAATGGATCATTGATTAACTGAAAGCTTTCTCCATCTTTGGGAGGAAGGGGGGGGGGAGTGAACAGGCTGGTTTCATATACAGATGATGCACCAATACTTTGAACCCAATTTGACAATATCATTTGTAGCTTTGTTAGGCAATCATCCACTAAGCTGGCCGGCAAGACATTTGTAAACCATTAATTGAGTGACTTATAAAAGGTCTTTCGGCCTCTTACATTCATCAAATTGTTGAAGGAAACTATGGAAGTATATTCTTAAAATTTCAGGAAGTGGAAACGGAAAAGATCTAGTCTTCAAGAAAAAAAAGTGCAGCTGTATCTTTTACAGCACGTGACGAGTTCATTCTCATGTTTCACATGACTCATACTGCGATTTGGGTCATCTCTTTATTAATTTTTGGTCAATCATAATCTATCAGCTTTAAATCTGAAATATAGTATTGGTAAAGATTAAAGAATGTGAATTATAATCATGACATGTATGTATTGTATTTAATAAAGATCGGAATATGTCTGATCTTACACACATTTCAGGACCATGATATTATTTTTCATGAACTTTACAAGCTTAAATTTTGCATTGGTTTTACTTTCACGAATTTCTTGATAGTGGCCTTGCGAAAATTTTCACTCTGTATGATACACATTCATATGTGTATAAAGTTAAACGCTGTCAAAACCTGGAAAATAACAAGCTAAAATTACAAGCTGGTCTGAAATAACAAAAATATCTGTTCGCTAAAGTATTTGTTTATACCTGTATCTCAACAAACTGAGATCATCATAATTTTCACAAAGCTTTTTGAGTGTGAAAAAGAATAGTCCATTTGAAGATGGTCTTGTGAGTCGTTAATTAAAGTGTTTTGTCACTCTAAACCTCTTCAGTATTTAAATGTGCTTCTAATTGGCTTTTTCAGTTGGATAATCAAAATTTTAGGAGAAAATGTTTCTTGGCGCTCTTAAATCATTCTTATATTCTTGTTGACCCTTTAGCACCTAAACTGCCCGAGACCGCCCGTTAGATTACTTACTAAACTGCCTCAAACCGCCCCCAGTTTTCACTGCGTTACTGTATCCATAATCCGTGGTCAGGTATGCCCAAAATTGTTGTGCATTACGTACGGGATGTGCGCTTTCCGATCGTGTACAAAAACGTGTATGCTTGTGTAGAAAAAATTTGCGTATTTCCTATCGAAACGCACTGATGCATTTAGTCTGCGCTGCTCGATCCGGGCTGATCGTTCAAACAAGGTGGCTGCCCCCAGGAGGAAGAAATCGTACACGTCGGAAAAGGTTGAACTGCTATTTGATAATGATTTCTTAGATTGATTGACTACAAACGAGAGTGATATTGAAGTAAACATTGTTTCAGATGTTTCAGACACAGGTTTTATTTATATTTTGTCTGACTTATCGTCATTTTGTGCCACTTTCTGAGCTTCGTTTATCAATTTTTTGCGATAGGGCTCAGGCATATGTGGGACTATGCATGTGGTACCTGTGCTATTATTTACTTTATTGCTATTATGAAAAGGTCAATGTATAAAAATCATGGTGATCCATAAGTCATGTCATCTTGTTCGTCATTTTCTATTCTTCTAAATAAATATTACTTGTAATTGACAAAATTCAACAACTAAAGTGCTCTACCACTTTGTTCGGAACCATGTCAAAATCATAGCAGCCAGATACTTTCCACCAGAGAACAAGCTAACATTTTTCAAGGCGTCTCTAGGTGCTAAAGGGTTAAATTCAATTTCATCATGTCTACTTGCCGTGGGCTGGTTTGGCCCCTGAACAATTATCTATGTCCTTGTATAATAGTATTGTGTTCACAAACAAAATGCTTGTGCATGGTTGAAAGATGAGAAGAAAGTATAATTTAGTGAAAGAAAAAGAATTTGAAAATGCCTCTCTATATGTTCTAGACTTATACCTGGTTTTGTTCAGAGTTCGTTTACACTTACCTGGTTTTGTTCGCATTTTTGCATAACCACACACCTCTATGGAAAGTGATCTTGTGTGTGCTATCTTAGGGAGTATATGTCAGAGTGTGCTTTCTGTTGTTTGCAGTGCCTTAGCTGGTGGCTTGGGCAATGCATGTAATCCCTGACATCAGAATTAATGCAACACAGAAAGGGTTAAAAGATGAAAACTGCATTCCTCCCATGAATCCATAACAGACCATGAAATATTTCCAGGTTGATGCAATTTAGAGTGTGATATTGTTCGCAAAACGGAAACATAATTTACCATACTTTCAATTTCTATACATATATATCCCAAAAAGGAAGTTGCATTTTGCATTAATAGTGTGCTTTTAAATGTAATTTTTCTATTCCTAATACAATGTGTTTTAGAACCACTCTGTGATGTTTAAAACGAGGAGGTTATTTTACTATTTGATGTGATCAGAAACTACTGTTCAACATTTGAGATGAATATGGCTCTAAAGTTAACTACCAATTTTGATGTTTCTTACCAAAGTTGAATTTATTTATTTACATTTATTTCCTTTTCAAAAACATAACAACGTAAAGCAATTTTAAGGAGGCGAAAATCCTGTTAGCATACTTTTGAGTTGGGGTTCCTTTAACGAAAACAAACAAGAAATGAAGTATGTATTTAACCAAGAAACAAAATATGTAATTGTATATAAGTATATCAGTTAGTCAGTCCAAGAATGGTAAATATTTGAAGTTTAAAGAATATTCATTATTAGAATGCATGAGTTGGCAACTTAAAGTGCATGTATCATCAAAGTCCGATTGACATAATTATTACACATGCATAGAGATATTCTTCTTTTTCAAGAAAAGAACTTGAAGAGGGATAAGAACAGTACACAACAGAAAAGAATCCATTACTGAAGATATGTGACCTTCAAAGGACAGGTTTCAACTTTGGTACCACATATTCAATGATTTTCTTCATTACATGGGGATTTTAATGGAGTTTGGGAAACAGAACTTATAAAGAGACTGACAAATTTTGCTCATATTTTCAATCTATTCACCAATTATTCCCATCCATTTACTGGAAGCACATTGATGTGTAGACGGATCACTGTGTAACAAGGTGCTTGTATTCGTAAGCATTACGCTTGACCTATTTGAGAAATTATCAAATCATGATGGTCGACCTGTTTAGTTATGTTTAGATTGATGGAAAACCAAGGATAGGTTGACGAATCGACTCTAGCCGTTGCTGCACTAGCCCAAATTTCCTTGATCTCGAGATTTTAGCCTTACCAGCTCTCTTCTCAATTTAGCTCGAGATTCAGTAGTCCTGTCTGCACTATCCCACTAAAGGAAAATCTACACCGAGATGAAAACTGCCCTCCTCCATGATTTAGCTTGAGATTGTTAAATCCGAGCTGCATTAGCCCGACTCCAGGCAATTAAAACAACAATGATATCACTGGAAAATAAATGTGATGGGCTTATGTGACCTTGATGCGGAAACAGCCTGAGGCAAATAAACCCGCGCACGGTCTTAACTGTGCAAAATGCGAGCAAAGTAGTGAGCTAATTTTCGAATTAGCACACTATTTTTCAAAATAACCCAAGATATCTTGGGCTTGTTAAGCTTGGGATATTTTAATGAATTAGCTCACTATTTGCATCTGCACTGCAACTAAGCTCGAGCTACAGTACATGTAGTTCTGGTAGGGCTAGTTTACCCAGATCAGAATTAGTGCGCTAATTAAAAAACTTGCTACAGTGCAGACGGGCCTTCTTTGTACAACAGAAACTGAATCTGCTTGTTTGAATAAGCTCAGGAAATAGAATCATGGAATATAAGAACTTTTTTCCATGTGTCTTTACAACATGACTGCTCATTTCAAAGAGAGCTCTGTGTTGATTATCCCATTTTATTTTGTTATTTCAAATATTGATTTCAGTCTATGCTGAATTTTGGTAAGGCCCAGAAGTAGTAACGATTGTAATGGCCACAATACTGATGGTAGGAGGTTGATTTCACCTTGGACTGTAAACATGCACCAGGGGGTGGGGGGTGGAGGGGGAGTTCCAAAGTTGAGGTTAAAAGGGCACCAAAAAGGAGGTAATGACATTTTTTGTGCTTGTCAGCCCAGCTCAGCACTCCTGAGCCCCGTTTGCAAAATTTGATGAGAGGGGTGCCAAATTTTGGTCAATTATTTTTTTATTTTTGTTTGCTTGTCAGCTTCTGGGAGGGGGGGGGGATGAAGATTTTATTTATTTAATTCTTTTATTTGAAATGAAATTATCAGAGACACAGTAATTATCAAAAATGTTTGAGGCCTGAACATGTCTATTGACAGTTTTATTTGAACGAACTTTGGTAACACGAAGGTCTTTGAACTTTGTTGATGTTTTCTACTTTATTTCATTAATGGGTCTGAGGATTTAGACTAACCTATCAGTGAATAGCTGAGGGGAAGTCCCTTCCCATCCTGCAGCCATTACCTCATTGACACAAAACACAAGTTTGCTTTGTCACTTGGGGTGGGATAAATAGATAAAAGCAATTGATTTCTTTTAATGGAATGGTATAATGTATTTACAGGGCTTAACCCATTCAGGAATTATTTTGCAACAAAATTCAATTTCTATTCCTTTCCTGAATTGGCAACTCTGTAATGTTTTATTATCTTTTCAAAACATTCCAATGAAATATATTTTACCAAAATAAATCATCACGGCCCAAAATTGTCTTAAATTTGAAATGCTTAAAATCCCCCAATCTGCGTGAAAACTATTGATTTTAATATGATTAATGTTTTGCCAATTTAAGGACTATTAATAATGTTAGTGATTATATTCATTTAAAAGTATTATCTGCAACAATCAGAAAATGATGGCACTATAGTGATGTCTGATAAAATTTGGTGTAGGTTTTTCTCTCTCTTTTCTTTCCTTCTTTAATATTTTTTTGGTATGCTTTTCATTTCAAAATATGAAAAAAAAATTATACATGAATTTGGTAGATTTTTAGAGCCCTGTATCAAAAGTTATTGGACCAAAACACAAAATGCGTTCAATCATCCTGAAAGGGTTAACCTTATAGAGGAGGAATATGTTCATTCTTCTTGAAATGCATGGAGTGTGAGCTTCAGGGAACTGGTTTGATTTTTAAAGATTTTGAAGGCTAATCCATTCAATCGTTTTTTCAATTGTTGAGATGTTACAGACAGTGAAGGTCTTTGGGATTCAGTGTTGGCACATTAAAAGAAGAGTCTACCTAAAAATAATATACCCAAAAATAATATACCCAAAAATAATAATTTTTAAAAAGAGGCAGAAAAAATTGGCGAGTAAAACAAAAAAGTTTGAAGAAAATCGGACAAGTAGTAAAAAAAGTTATGAATTTTTAAAGATTTGAAAAATGGGCAAATCAGTGGAAATTTCCAGAAATGCTGCCAATTTGATGACATCATGTGTGCACAACTAACCAGAGTTTTCATTATAAATATGGTGCAATTCATTATTGTGACAGAAAGTTGCAAAGTTTGTATTATTTTAAACATGCAAATAGTGCATGGATCTACATATCTATCAAAAAGATATCCTACAGTTTTGAGGAAATCATATTTTTGGGGAAAAAAGTAACATTTCATGACATTGATATAAATGTAATAAATGGTCAGTCGTGCACCTCTGACGTCATCAGTTGCCAATTTGTATAATATTCATTACTTTCTGTTCATCTAATTTCTCTGCTCCTGATGAAAAAATATTATTTTAGGGTAGACTCTCCTTTCAAGAAATCATTCAGATCAAGTTTTCAAAAGCGACCTCCACTTGATTTTCAAGTGATTTTGAAACAAATTGAAGTGCAGATCAGAAAATGTGCTTCGACAGGCCAACAAATAATACACTGGTCTCACATGCTGTTTTCTACATGTATATTGACTGTCCACAGTGAAAAATGTATGGTGAAGAATTTCACCTTATCATTTTTTTTTCACAAATTATGCAATTTGATGGTTGGATACAGCCCCACCCTCTCTCTCTCTATTTTAAAATCTGCTGCTGAATAATGATTAAATTTGTTGCAAAAATGCCTGCCCTGAATGGGGTAGTAGCACAATATGTAAATATCAGTTGCTGCCTTTGAAGGAAAGTTCTCAATACATTGTACATGGAAAATTTCAATCATTCAGATGAAAAGACGAAAAAGGGTCTTGGGAGGTGTACATGTAGCTTCCAAAAGGGAACCCCCCAAACTGGACCAATCCCATTACCTCATAATGTAAAGATCAAATGCTCATAATCTGAAGTAAAGTAAAAGATAAGAGTTATTTGCATGGGGGCATCCTTTTGATAACTGTATTTATAGTGCTAACATTAACGGAGGAATTGTTGACCATGTAGGTGTGTGTGTTCATTTAGCGATTATTCTCTGTTGTCAAATGCGTTCTTTATGATTACATGATTTAGAAAGAAGTAGTTTGGTATGCAGATGTCATATTGGTACATGTATTTGTGCTCAGTGGATCAGGGCTGATTAACTTTTGTGTACAGAGATTGCGGTGCTTTCGGAAACTTCAACTCCAGGTAAATTGCTTGACATTTCTTTGACGTAGTTTCCAGCTCTCCGTTATAGTGATGTATTTAAGTGGTATCAGATCTTTGTAAGGAAACATTAAATTCCTCAATGATTTTAAATTTATGGATTATGGTACAGGTATCAGGCGCGCACCCAGGATTTTCTTTAGAAAAAAAGTCCTCATCTCAAATTTGGTGCCCCCGGGGGGCTCAGCATAATTTTTGGCGGCCCCCGCCCCTCCCGGCTGAGCTGACAAGCAAAAAAAAGGGAGAAAAAAAAACAAAAAAAAACAAAAAAAAAAAGGTCATCACCTCAAATTTGAAATTTGGTGCCCCCTTGGCGCCCCCCCCCCCCACGGTGCGCGCCTGGGTATCATCCTATGCACCAGGTTGCTCATCTGCTCATCTTCACTTCCTTGGCATATGCCTGCTCAGTGAAATGAAGACTTTTTCCTGAAAATCACCAACTGCATGTAAAGTAAATGGGATGCAGAGAAGAATGCCAAATATTTTTCACTACAAAAATGAAAGGGTTGTAAATTTCATAAAAATGATATCATTCCTTGTTACAGGTCAGAGTTTGCTGAGATGCACATATTCCTTAGGATATTTGTGATAATATCAGATTAATATTGAATAGGATGTTCATTGACCCTACCTATTTGGCATAATGACAACTTTACTGAAATTATTTATGGGATCAAAATGGTTTTCAAAAGGCGAACACGACCTACATGGTATTATACATACCTCTGTAAGCTAGTAAGGTTTCATTTTCTAAATATTTTTGTTTACAATAGTCTGTTCTTCGTCAGCTTGGTGTAAATAGATTTCCTTTGCTTTCTTTCAGGATCTATTGAAAGAAGGGGAAGTTTTTGGAGGAAGTAGTAGTAATATAATGATGGGTTGAATAGTGCAGGATGTTTTTTTTTTTAGACTGGAGTATAATGAAGAATCATTATATAGAGCAATAAGGATCTCGCTTGATTCCTGTTTGGCAGTGGAAAATCAATAGGGCAGCCTTCACAAAAGAGAGTTTTTGAATTAGCTCAATAATTCTGCTCCAGGTAAGCTGGCCTGACCAAAACCCTGTAATTTAGAGACTTTCTGTGGGCTAAGGAAATCTTGCTTTGATTATGTGCTAAAAAATCAGACGAACAGAGCAAAAAGTTGAAAGTAAATCGGAATATTATAAATAAAAGTTATGGACATTTCAATAGTAATTTTCATGCAAATTGGCAAATTCTGGTCACTTCTCTGCAAGCAGTTCATTTTGTTTGAAATCCCCTCTTTTTCAAACCTTAAATGAAAGGTTTGAAATTAGTATCTTTTAAGTCAAACAAATATTGCCACAATTTACGAAGTAGACAGGACAAACTTATTCTAAAACTACCATACTTAAAACAAAAGTGACACTTGGTGAATGTGCCTTCAGCTGTGCTGCTCCAAAACTTTGGAACAAATTGCCAATAGAAATAAGATCATCTCCATCTGTAGTTGTTTTTAAAAAACTTGTTGAAAACTCATTTATTTCGTGAAGCTTTTCAATATTAAATATCTTGTACCTTTATGCGTCATTTAGTAACAATATCCAAAGACCCTCACATCAAAGGGCAGTAGAGTATATCATATAGTGACTGCCATATCAATAATCATCATTATTATTTTTTTATTCAATTCTTTTTTGTTGATAAATACATGAATGCAAGTACATTTATTGATTCAACCTTTTCAACATTAAAAAAGATGTGCATTTATGAGTCAAGTTTCGCATCTAAATTGTAAATTACAGATATGCTTCAAATCTACATTTATATTTCTCAATCAAAACACTGACTTTTTTCTGTCTTTATGAGTTCAAATCACTCTGGAGAAAACAAACAAATTTCTCATGATGTTGTTTTTTTCACATGCTTCCGGAAACCCCAGCAGATAGTATTGGGTGAATTTCATTTTCTATATTCAATAGTGATAGAGTATGCATGTATTGACCCATGCTACATGATCAAACAATTTTGTAAAAGATTGCAGGAGAATTATCTTTCATAATTGACTTCATGCTGAAATAGAAAGAGATATTATCACATGTCTACCTGTATACCAGATACAAAATACTATTGTATACAGGCAAATTTTAATTACTATTTATTAATGACAATACATATCATAGATGACCGATGATGCAGAGTAACAAACTAATAAAACAGTGATTGATTACAATTACTCAAGCTTTTAAAATTGCATGTTTATCCAATTTGCATTATGAAGGGCAGGGTCAAAGTACTGAAAAAGTCATTGGGAAGTTTTTATGCCAATTTGTCTCTTTCATCTCATGTAGTTTCATATCATTTTGTATTGTCACAAATGAATGTCCTCTCACAAAGAAAACTACAACAAAGGCAGAAGGGTATTTTATATACTTCCCCTTTCATTTGAAGTTGGTTGTATGCAACTATCAAACTGTTAAAAGTTAGAAATTCATATGAAAATGGTATAGCTGTTCAATGAAAAATTAATCTGAAATCAGAATGTTAACTTATAATACTAAATACATTAGAAAACTTTTTACCTATAGCATTTCTACTCAGCTTGGTAAAAACACATGTCTGATTAATCAGTCGGTTATACTTTTTGTAATACATTGTTTCTTTTATTGTGTCATGTTTCACTTAAAAAGCTGTTTGACATTTGAACACAGGTAAATTACTTTATGCTCGGATGATTATAGTTGTAGAAACGGTCGGTTTACTACTAGATTCAAATTTATGCAGGTTTTTGCCAACGAACATATTTCTTGAACCAGTTTGCAAACATTACTAGTTACTATGTCAGGCAAGCCTCGGACAAGTTTTCCTGTTGCCAAGAGGAACTCTTGTGTATATAAAAAAATGCATGAAAGTTTCATCTATTCGTAAACATGTATTCTAAAGATAAATAGTTGTACATATTCCCAATTTCACAGAGTGTAGTAAGAGTAATATAGGCACCAAGCAAGATGCTCAAGATTAATTTGGACGAGAATGGCTATTTCTTTAAGAATTTTACAATAAAAAGAAAGCAGATGCATTGGTAGAGCTTATTTTATGTTTGTACAGTACATCCCAACTGACAAGTTAATTATTAGCTTGTAGTTCCCTCTCTGGTATTAACACAGATTTACAAATGCATCATTTTAGTTTCATTTTGGATGTTTCTCGTGCTGCTACATCTACAGAGTTTATCCAAGCCTCCTTTCGTTATCCAAAAGGAAACCATGAGCCATGCTTGATTGGTTGTATTCATGCCTGACAGTCCCATTCACACATAGCTGGTGTTGAGCTGGTGAAAAGTTGCAGGTTCCTACAGTGTAGCTCGATAAATCACATTGATCATTTCCGGTAAAATTGTTATTGTTCTGCTTTATTTCTCATGTGGCTAGAAGAAACCCTCTGCATTTATTCGATGGTTGGTGGTTCTTGGTATAAGCGTGAATGAGTTAGTATCCCAAAGTGCAGGGCGCTACAAACCCACTTGCCCGAATGCCCAGGGCAACAAAATAGAGTCATTGGGCAAGTAGATAAGATTGTCATTTGCCCAAAAAGCATGTATAGAAATTGTGTTTGGGCCATTAATTTGAGAAGCTACTTGACTGTGCTTTCAGGCAAGTGGTGCGAAAATTTGTTGTAGCACCCTAAATGTGTGATAGACCAATGATTAATACCATTTTCATCTGGAAGATTTGTTCAATTTGAATTGTCCACAGGATATTTGCCCCATAAGAAGTTGTCCCTGGGTAAATATATGTTTTTTTCTTCTTTAATCAATCATCCCGATGTATATCAAATGACAATGAAGAAAAAATCTTTTATCAGTGAAAAACATCCATTAAACCCCAAAGCATCCAATTCATATCATTATAAAATCATTACGCAATTTACTCAAAATTTCAAATACAGTCTAACCTCGTTATAACGAGGTCATTAGGACCAGAGGAATTACCTCTTTATATTGAAACCTTGTTATATCAGGATAAAAATAGAAAGAGTTGGGACCAGGAAAATTACCTTATTATAAAGAGAGATCGTTATATCAGTGCTCTTTATAACGAGATTAAACTGTACATAACTTGTAACTCACTATGTTTTATTGTCGAATGTAATAATTATAGTTTGATGTATCGTACAGTGTATATTGTTGTTATACCTGTCATGAGCCAAGAAAGGGGTCATGGGCCTTGTTATGAATGTAAACTGACACGTACTTGTCTCTAGTGAATGGTTGATAAAATCAATATCGAATAGGATTTGAACAGGGGACTTCCCTGTACACACCCCAAAGTCTGGGGTGTGATGCCATGCTGTCTTTGCCATTATTGAAAAGAAACTGAGCAAAATGCGATTGATTGTACACGACCTGAACATGCCTCAGTTGATCTGAAGGATCCCATTATTATTTGCATGAATGATCAATGTGATTCTGCACCCGAAACTAAACTTAATTGTAAACTTGAGGCATTATCTCATTTCATGTTTGGAGATAACAAGAGAAGAAAAACGTGTTATAGAGCTCCATTTTGGCAGCCGCAAGTTTACGTAGACTACTGGGTCCATCATCTTCTGTTCGTAAGCAAGGATCTTGACTTTAGTGCACGCTCACACATACTTCTTTTGAAGTAATATGTGTTGCTGTTGTACAGTGTATGTGTTAACTTTATACTGGACACATTAACGTTGGAAGACCATATATCTACTGCTGCAACGACTACAAGAAGTTTGGATTTGTGGAAAACCTTATCATTAAACCATTTTTCCACCAAGCATGCCAGGATTATTTTTGTTTGCATAATGATGCCCTTTAAACTGGTGACAGTTTCGTCTTGGTCGTCACAGAAATTTATTGATATGAATTATGCATAATGTGTGTAATTCTTTGTGTCTATCACAAATATTGACATCAAGGTATTGTACCAAAACTGATAAAGATACTTTGTTGCCAGGAATGCCGAAATTAGAATTACTTTTATTTGCATGAGGATGGCCTTCAAACTGGTTACAAAACTTTGCTTCTTGGTCTTAACAGATATTTGTTGACATTTGCATTTGATTGACATATATACATTTGTGTAATTGTTTGCAAATATTGACATCAAAATACTCTACCAACATTTAAAGGGATATGAATTTTCTCATTGACTAGCTGAAAGCAATTTACCGTCATTTATGAACCTTCACCCGCTTTTGACTCAATTTGATGATATTCCGTACCCCAATTTAATGTGGGAGCACAATAAATGTGGAGAAAAATAAGTGCAGAATTGATTTGCTTTCTTTTTCGTTCAACCATGAAGTGCATCGTTTCTTGAAGAGCCGGGATTCTGCCTTTCTCTTTGTTTGGATTGTGTAATGTCACACCAGTAGTTCATGACTGGCGCCACGGGACACACATTATTTTCAGCAAACTAGTGCTTACGATACGGTGAAAATATTGAAAATTTATTCCAGGATTTTAATAATATTGGAGAGACCATCAAGATGGCTACTGCTTTTCCCGACGATGATAATGAGACAGGCCTTCCTGGCCAATTGGAAAGTTTTGTAGAGAATGGTAAGATCTTTTATCAATTCCATAGTGATCTTTGAATGTAAAAGTTATTAGAAGAACCATAATGTAAACATTCTTTTTGCCTATGAAGTAGTAGTCGTCAACATCATTGTAGAAGTACTATTAATAGTTGGAGTAGTTGTAGTAGAATAAATAGAAGAAGTAGTATTACATGTAGCAGTATTAATAGAAATATAGAAAGTATTAGTAGTAGTAGAAATAAAAGAAGTAGTAGTTAGTAGTAGAAGTAGTAGAAGTAGTAGAATTAGTCATAGTAGTAGAAGTGGTAGTAGTAGTAGTAGTAGTAGTAGAGGTAGTAGCAGCAGTAGTAGAGGTATTAGTAGTAGTAGGATTAGTAGAAGTAGAAGTACTATACCGTAGTAGTAGCGATGATATTATTTGTCCTTGTAATCGTGTTTATCGATATAGAACTTGACCTTTCTTCTGGAACTTTATTCAGTATAGGAGTACACTAACAAAAGAAGGAAATCTGTAGTCATGAAGATTTCAAACTACATTTTAATGCAAAAATTGGATGGACAAAATCAAACATAGTTCTCCTTTATTTGCTATTTGGAGTTTATACATCAATCATATCTAAGATAATAATCCAAAGTGACCATATTTGGTCTTAGAATATTGTTAAATTATCCACAGACAAAATACAGGTGTTGACTGTCTTATCCTCACTCAATTAATTATGAGCTGACGCCGGGCTATGACAAGCTACTTGCAATTTAATTAACGCAGGGGAGGTGAGAATATTCCTCTTTGAGTTGCCCAAATACACACTGCAAAAACATTGGTGTTTAATTCAACACGAACCGGAATCTATAAAGGACCACATCAGAAAAGTGTTAAAATAACACTGGTCAGTTTATAATTAAATCAATATATTTAGACACTGATTGGTGTTGTTTGGGACATTTAAGCAACACCAGTCAGTTTTTAAATATATTAAATGGATTCTAAACTGGTGTTATGATAACACTTTTCTGGTGTGGTCCTATATAGATTCTGGCTGGTGTTAAATTCAACACCAGCATTTTTGCAGTGCAGAAAGAAGAAACTTGTTCAAAACATTCGCTGTGACGTCGACATTGGACATAATCCAGGAAAGGAGAAGCCAATTGTAAAGTGCTCCACAAATTAAAGCAAATTGGGGGAGCTTCCTTATCATTAGAACAGACTGCTGTGGGATGCTATGTCTTTGGTAGAAGAAAGAGAGGAAGATATTCATTAGAATAGCAGTATCCCGCGCCCTTGCGAGAGAGCTTGCAAGGAAATTCTACTGTTTCAAGGGTTTTGTGTCCAGCTAGGTGTAAACATCAGTACAGGATAGGCATGTATCTCTCGTGTAGGCTTATCGCTCTTTCAGAGACATACTTTGCTCTCATATAGGTGTTCTCAATGTACTATTAGCTTGAGATATTTTCTGAATTTTTATATGATTCTGGTAGTGGAAATAATGATTTGAAGCAATTTTATCTGAACTTGATCATGGATCTCGCTGCGAGGCCTTTACCTCATAATATAAACAACTCAGGAATACATTTTGGAATCAGAATGCTTACAAGTATGTGTTTGATAAACAGTGATATTTTAAGAGGAATATCAAATTATTGGCCTTCTTCATTGTAGCACTATTGGTAAGTTTCGATATCTGTGACTTGAATCATTAAACTTCTAATTATATTTTACCTCCAGTATACACTGTAGATACCAAAAATTGGAGGCTTCTAATACAATCATAAAATGAAGCCCTTCTTGTATGAAGCCTACGTGGTGTATGATGTGTATTAATTACGTTACAAGCTGTGCATGTATATCTAATTAACCAAAATTGCCATTTGATTTGTAAATATATACCCCAAACATAATTACTTTGCATTATTTGTTCAAACCAGTTTCAGATCCACTTTTGAACTGCAGTATGTAAATATTGACCAGAAACTGTAGATTGCATCCTGCTACAGTTATATACTGTATCCTGGTTGTTCTTCTATTAATTATTATACTAACTGCATTATAGTAATTATATTCATACTGCATACATTTAGGACCAACATCATCATACTCAGTTGATGTGTACATTTGTTTTGGCTATGAATAGCTTTTTTCTCCACATTATTGTTTTAGATATATTATGTTTTTTATTATAATTGGAATGGATATTTACATTGTATACCTACACCTGTGTATTATGTGAATAACTAGAATGTATTATATCCCTTACACTAAGATTGTTGCATTGACAGTGTACAGGTGAGAAAAATGAATAGATTTGCTAAGAAAGCCGTTTGCCATTGAATAGTACCATGGAATAGTACACGGCACGGGGAACTTCTGGCGGGCTTCGTTTGCATGATGTGCTCAACGAGAAAACGAGCCAAAGAAAAACAATTTATCAGATTATCAAATTATCATTAAGACAAGGTAAGATTATTTAATCTGCTGCAATAGACTACTTTATTGTTAATGTTGTGGTTGTAAGAAGGGATATAAAAGTAATATACAATGACTTGATTCTCGGTACTGGCTAAAACTATTCGCACTCATGAGCATCAGATAGTATCATCCTCTCTCGGGCCGTTGGCCCTCGGGAGTATGGTACTATCTGATGATGCTCATTAATGCAAATAGTTTTAACCAGAACCTCGAGAGTCATTGTATATTTCTATATTATTTTATTGCTCTCTACAAGCCTGCCCTCTCTATCTCTCTCTTTCTCTCTACTAAACAGATTGAATTTTTGTTTTGAAAACAAAATTAACGATAAGACAGCTGTTACTATTTTGAGTAACATACAAAAATTTATACAAATACATGCAATTTAAGTGCAAATCACTAATCCATAGAACTAGAATTGCTCTACAATTATGTTATATCTTATAAGTTTTGAAATTCCTTTTTTATCCTTTGTCATCTAAAACTAATTTGAATCTGTCAAGCTGAAAAACAACCAATCTATAATCAATGTGGAACCCATTCAATCTCATATTGTTCACCTGACCCACAGACGGAGAAGCAGAAGAGTCACAAGAAGACATTGTTCCAATGGAGCAGAATTTAATTCTTGATGCAGGAAAGCTTAATCTCAAATCAAATTATTGATTCTAACCTGTTCAATCGCATCATTTTCACCTGACCCACAGACAGAGATGCAGAGGAGTCACAAGAAGGTATCGTTCCCATGGAGCGGAATGTTGTACTGGATGCAGCGATGCTAAGAGANGGGGAAGTTCTAGGGCCTTCTCTTCAATCCATAAATTTCTATAATTCAAACAACATAAATTGATACAAAATTATGTTGATGAAGGCTTCTTTTTTTTCTATGATTTTTACATTTCCTTGACTTTCAAATCACCTTATTAAGCATCCTTGATCGCAAAAATATCCTTTCTTTGGATTGGCACAGAACAAGAAGCGGAAGAGTCACAAGAAGGTATCGTTCCCATGGAGCGGAATGTAGTTCTGGATGCAGCGATGCTCAGTGAACTTCACACAAACCCATGCATTTCTATAATTTAAACAACGCAATATTAATATTTAACCCATCGAATCCCATCATTTTCACCTGACCCACGGACGGAGACACAGCAGAGTCACAAGAAGGTATCATTCCCATGGAGCGAAATGTAGTTCTGGATGTGGGCAAACTCTAAAGCCTTCTCTTAAATCCTTACATTTCTATAATTTTAACAACATAAATTGATGCAAAATTATATTGATGAAGGCTTCTTTTTTCTATTTTTTATGTTTCCTTGTTTTCTTGGAAATCACCTCATCAAAAATCCTTGATCACAAAAATATCCTTTCTTTGGATTGACACAGACGGAGACGCAGAAGAGTCACAAGAAGGTATCATTCCCATGGAGCAGAATGTAGTCCTGGATGTGGGGAAGTTCTAGGGCCTTCTCTTCAATCCATAAATTTCTATAATTCAAACAACATAAATTGATACAAAGTTATGTTGATGAAGGCTTCTTTTTTCTATGGTTTTTACATTTCCTTGACTTTCAAATCCCCTTATTACGCATCCTTGATCGCAAAAATATCCTTTCTTTGGATTGGCACAGAACAAGAAGCAGAAGAGTCACAAGAAGGTATCATTCCCATGGAGCGGAATTTAGTTCTGGATGCAGCAATGCTCAGAGAGCTTCACACAAACCCATGCATTTCTATGATTCAAACAACGCAATATTAATATTTAACCCATCGAATCCCATCATTTTCACCTGACCCACAGACGGAGAAGCAGAAGAGTCACAAGAAGGTATCATTCCCATGGAGCGGAATGTAGTTCTAGATGTGGGCAAACTCTAAAGCCTTCTCTTAAATCCTTAAATTTCTATAATTTTTTTCCTTCTATTTTTTATGTCTCCTTATTGTCTTGGAAATCACCTCATCAAAAATCCTTGATCACAAAAATATCCTTTCTTTGGATTGGCACAGAACAAGAAGCGGAAGAGCTGCAAGAAGGTATCGTTCCCATGGAGCGGAATGTTGTACTGGATGCAGCGATGCTAAGAGAGCTTCTGGAGACCAATTGGAGTAAGCTTGTCGACTGTTTGGAGGTGGAACGCATCATTCCAAAGCTGAGGGATGCTCAAGTCATCGATAAATCAGATCAGGAGAGGATTTTGAACCAACTTCGGTATCCAGCAGCTGTAGATAAAGCTGGTGAGTGTGTTTTTTAAGGATGCATTTATATTAAAGACTAGTGGGGTGTTTTTCAAAAGTTGCAATTGATCGCAAGTTGCAGTTGATCAGAGCGCGCCAATCAAAATCATTATTTCATGTGTGTCTTGTTAAATTCGCATACCGTGTATGAATGAAAATGTGCGCCACAATTTGCAAAGTTGCAGTTGATTTTGAACAACACCCTCTTAGTCTGCCCCAGAAATATCTTGCTTTGATTAAGAGAAGAAAAATCAGATGGAGAGATAAAAAAGTTTGAAGCAAATCGGACAATTCATAAGAAAGTTATAAATATTTAAATGTTATAACTCAACAGTTGTTTGTCAAGCAAATTGGAAACATTGTGACTTGTGATATGACGTAGTTCATGCATTTTTCGACAATCAGTTTATTATATCTTAATGTTGAAAAAAAATCCCCCTTTTCAATGCTTAATGCAAAAAGAAAGTTTTTACGATAGATACATGGGTACAGATACATTCATTAATCCAACCATTTAAAGATCTAAAACAAAATAAGCATTGATGGATTAAAACGGACTCTTAAAAACAATGAGGTACAATAAGTTTACTGTCAGGAAGTATGATGATCCCCAATATGCCTTTTGTTCTATTTTATCCATCAACTTTTATGAGAACGGTCTGACTAAATATGTTTAGTATCTGTGTGATTTGTCAAAGTTTTCTTTTCAAATGTTTCCTCTTCCTGCCACCCATTTCCTTTCATGTTTTTCATTTCCAGTCCAGATGCAAAAATGAATAGCAACTATTCTGTATATTTCAATGGAAAGCAAGATAAATATCTCTGCATCAATATTGTGACATAACATCCAATTATATGTTAGATCATCATCAATTTGTATGTTTATATATTTATATTTGCCCAATTATTATTTCTCCGGTTGGAAAGGTTTTTTTTTGTTTGGCTTTCTTTCCAAGCCTCCTACATGTATGACAACCCAAAGCCACAATTTTTGGTCTAGTTGTGTATTTTATTCCAACCACAAGATCAACGACCCCATTTTTGGCTATTGTGCATAGTTGATTTAGGATAATGGTAACCATTTTAACCGAAACCAGTTTTATATTTAATGAGTGAAGTTGTCAAATTGATCTTGGAAGTGATCTCATGAAGTCATTCTTCCAGATGATCCCATGTGAATTTTAACCTGGATGAATTTGTTTGGAAACAAAAGCGCATTTGGAGGAGCGAAGAGATTGTAAAATATTGCATGAAACACATTGTCCCATTATATGCTTCACTGTAGCAGTGACCACTGTACATGAACTGGTTCTGGACACCTCATCATAAGACTGCTACGTAATGTGGAAGCCGGTCAATTGATTTCTTTTTAAGCATTTTTTTTTTAATTCTGCTTTGATGGAAATTACTTTTGAAATCTAGAGCAGAACATGGCCGTAATTGATTCTTCCTCATTTCCTCTGCAATCCTAAATGGCATAAATGTTTCATCCAATTATAGTACTGATGAATTGCTGTGGATTTTGTAGAAAAACAAACAAATACAAAGTGAAGAAGGAAAGCAAAACCCCCTGATATGATGTTTTTGAGGACAGATAAGAATTTAAATATTTTGTCGAATTATGTTGAATTATGATAAATATAGATGTTACTGTCCTCTCTAATATTTTGATGCATTAAAATCCCCATTCAAATCGAAAGAATTGCAATGTTGAATAAATCCATTATATGCCAATGTGCTCCTAGACAATATTTGTTCAAATACTTCAAACTTGAAATAGTAAACTGAAAGCTTTGGAGTAAGTANCCATTGATTCAAGGAGACAAAAAGGTGGTATTGTGGACATAACAATGTCTTACTTAATTACTGATGGCCATATAATAAAGTACTCCATGAGAAAACGAAAGGGAAGGAAAATACGGATTTTGGTTGGCAGCTCTGTATTGTCCCATTAGATGCTTCGATTTAACAATGAAACTACTTTACATGAAATGATTCTGGACACCGCATCATGGGAGTGATAATAGGGAAGCAGGTCAAGTAACCTTTGAAAGCGTTTTTTAAAGATCTGTTGTAATAGAATTTCCTTTTGAAATCTAGATCAGAACATGGCCATGAACAAATCTTCTTGATTTCTTCTGCAATCCAAAATGGCTTAAATGTTACATCCATTACTGATGACTGACTGTGGGTTTTGTAAAAAAAAAATCCAAAGTAAATGAAAAATGCGAAGTCCCTTATATGATGTTTTTGAGGACAGATAAAAATAAAAATATTTTGTTGAATTATGTTGAATTATGATAAATATAGATGTTACTGTCCTTTCTAATATTTTGCTGTGGATTTTGGAGACCCCCCCCCCAAAAAAAAAAGTGAAGAGTAAAAGCAAAACCCCCTGATATGATGTTTTTGAGGAGATCTAAGAATGAAAATATTTTGTTGAATTATGTTGAATTATGATGAATATAGATGTTACTGTCCTCTCTAATATTTTGATACATTAAAATCCCCATTCAAATCAAAAGAATTGCAATGTTGAATAAATCCATTATATGCCAATGTGCTCCTAGACAATATTTGTTCAAATACTTCAAACTTGAAATAGTAAACTGAAAGCTTTGGAGTAAGTACCTTTTCTTTCAACTCCAGGTGGAATCTATTACTGATGATGGGTATATTCAAGCAAAATGTTTGCTTAATGCCCATTTCAATGTACCCTAGACAGGTAGGGAATTTCCCCACATAGTACCTGGAAAGACAATAAGCTAGTCTATCTTTTAGACGAGTTTCTATGTTCCGTTTCTCCTACATTCCTTCTCTGTTGTTCCAATTCTATAAAGTATGTATTGTATATGTATTGTATCTCCTTTTTGTATTTTTCAGCACATCCAACACTAGCTCTGCTTCTAGATGTGTGCCCTTTTCCTTCAATTTATTTACTCAATCATTAATATATGTACCAATGACTCTATCTTTGATTAATAATGTAAATTGCTAGCCGATACATCATTGGTTTATTTTTGTTGTGGAAGGAAAAAAATAAATGTTACTTTGAATTGAATATAATAAAATCATGTTTTGAATCTGTTGCTCAATCATATTGCTGTGCATAATGTGTTAAATTTCTTGCATGAATCTACATGAAATCATTCAGTGTTTCTAATCAATCTACAAATCATAATCATAGTGTGCAAATAAAACTCCCATGGTTACCTAGCTGTTGTGTTTAGAATCCTGCTGCCACGATTTTAAAGCTAGTATCGCATACTTGCAAAAGAACATCAATTTGGATTAACAAGGGAAAATTAATTGAGTAATGAAAAGAAGGTTAAAAGTGTAATTTAATTCCTGACATCACAGATTCATCCACTATAGCCAATACAGGAAGCGATATGTAGGACCAATGTAATATCAAAAGTGAAAAGTCCCGAAACAACCCAATTTCAAGAATCCTACTACTGCCATGATATAATGTTTAGAATCCCACTGCTGCCACATGTTATGTTTAGAATCCCACTGCTGCCACCATATAATGTTTAGAATCCCTCTGCTGCCACCATGTTATGTTTAGAATCCCACTGCTGCCACCATCTTATGTTTAAAATCCCACTGCTGCCACATGTTATGTTTAGAATCCCACTGCTGCCACCATATAATGTTTAGAATCCCTCTGCTGCCACCATGTTATGTTTAGAATCCCACTGCTGCCACCATCTTATGTTTAAAATCCCACTGCTGCCACATGTTATGTTTAGAATCCCACTGCTGCCACCATATAATGTTTAGAATCCCTCTGCTGCCACCATGTTATGTTTAGAATCCCACTGCTGCCACCATCTTATGTTTAAAATCCCACTGCTGCCACATGTTATGTTTAGAATCCCACTGCTGCCACCATATAATGTTTAGAATCCCTCTGCTGCCACCATGTTATGTTTAGAATCCCACTGCTGCCACCATCTTATGTTTAAAATCCCACTGCTGCCACATGTTATGTTTAGAATCCCACTGCTGCCACCATATAATGTTTAGAATCCCTCTGCTGCCACCATGTTATGTTTAGAATCCCACTGCTGCCACCATCTTATGTTTAAAATCCCACTGCTGCCACATGTTATGTTTAGAATCCCACTGCTGCCACCATATAATGTTTAGAATCCCTCTGCTGCCACCATGTTATGTTTAGAATCCCACTGCTGCCACCACATTATGTTTAGAGTCCCACTGCTGCCATCGTGTTATGTTTAGAATCCCACTGCTGTCACCATGTTATGTTTACAATCCCACTACTTCCACCATGTTATGTTTTTGGATTGCTGTCACCATTTGATCTGATGCTTATTACTGCAAAATCAAAGAAATTACATTCAACATGAAGCTTTCGAGTATGGACCCCTTGCACCATTATGTATTGTCGCGTTTATGTAGGTGAAATAACTAGGCAAATTCGTCAGGAAAATTTATGTGCTCAGAGATTTTCAGGTATAAGGATGAAACCCCAGATTCATTGAATATTTATACTATATTTGATTTACAGGTGCTCTTCTCGACAAGGTTTTAGAAAGAGGTCCAAAAGCAATACAGATTCTATTTGACCATGTAGAAAAACGTCATCCAGATCTGTTCAAGGAAATCACTGGCAAAGAACCAAGAATAACGCGAGAAAGAATGGCAACAATTCTCAGTAAGTATATGAATCTACAAATATTAGTTCAGTGTCTGTTGAACATTATTTTTGAAGGATATGATACACATTTTCTTTATTGAATGATCCATTTCCCAACGTAATTACTCTCCCCTAATGCTTCTGCAATTGCTAAAATGCTAGAAAGTCCACAACTCCCATCGAGTTACAATTTACCTTCAAATAAATTTGTTAGCATAATGTATTTGTCTGATGTACAAAGCCTTTCACTGAAATGGTCAATTAATAACTTGCATATACAGTATGTGCAAATTGTATTGATATTAACCCTCCAGCAACTGAGCTGCTGTGAAACCGGCCCTCCTTTCACTCACTGAACTGCCCAGGCCCAAACCACCAACCGTTTATAACATGTTCATATTATGATGGTAGTCATTCTGAGGGGGGTTTAAATGATAAATTTGGTATGTGTTCAATCCTTCCAAGAAAATTGTGAACATGTCAAAAATTAGATCACATTGTCCATAAAAAATTTAATGAGTGTTATGACTTTTTCAGTTTTACAGTTGTTAATGGTTTAATGTATAAAGGTATAAATCTATTTATCTGTCTAATATATCTGTAGAAGATCGTCAGAGAGGCTGCCTACCTCCAGGCCTGACCATGACTATCCTAAACCAGCTTACAGAGATGCTGGGAGATAAAGAGAAACAGGAGGATGAACTTAGCCGACAGAACAGACTACTAGAAGATCAGAGGCAGATTATAAAGAATCTGAGATTTGATAAGAGAAGGATCATGAATAGGAATGAGGCTCTGCTGTCAAAGGTGCAAGAAAGGGATAAGGTAAAATGGTTTGAAATACTGTACTAAAGCCAATTAAATAGCTGGATGTTAAGTTGCTAGTCCAAAGTATTGATAGCATCATATTATCATAATATCATGATGTCATCATCATCATCATCATCGTCCTCACCATCACCATCATATCATCATCATCATCATCATCATCATCATCATCATCATCATCATCATCATCATCATCATCATCATCATTGTCATCATCATCAGCCTCATCATCATCATTGCATCATCACCATCATATCAAATCATTATCATCATCATCTTCTTCTTCTTCCTTTTCTTCATCATCATCATCATGATTATTATCCTCATTATCATCATTATCATCCTCACTACCACTACCATCATCATCATAATACTTGTCATTATAACATCATTATTGATAACAATGAGTAATGAATTTTCCCCATGATAAAATTCCATCCTCCCACTTCTTTTTGTCCCGAGCATTCTCATTCAAATGCGATCGATCAGAATCTTGCACATATAAAGGCCTCTTATAGTTTTCACATAAATAAGAAAGCAAGTCGCTACTGAAACACCAGCTCCGTGCAAGTCAAATTCCATCTTTTAAGTTCGACCATTTATATGAAGTTTGAGTGGTTACGTAGGATAAATATGACAGATTAGGTAATTTAAAAGTGTTTTATACAGTAATACCATTTCCTTCTTTGTTACCACCCTGCATATTTGTGCTAACTTTGCAAGTGTTATATTCAAAGTGATGCTCAAATTCAGATAATTTATTGCCACAATCATATGATTATGTTTTATGTTGAGTTCTCTATTTCAAATAATTCATTATCACCTGCATACTTAATATGTCAATTTGATATGTTAACTGTCGCATTCTCAATATCAGATGACTTTTTATTACCTGCAAAGTTTTCTAACATTGTACAATCTTGTAATTTTAGAGTTGTAAATACGATGATTTCAATATTATGAGTGTAATTTCTCTTATTGAATTGAAAGCTGTATTGAATTACAAATAGAAATACTGTTTGATGTTTCTTGTATTTTCCATGTATAGAAACAATATTTTCTTTCTTTTCTTCCTGCACCAATTAGAGAGTTGTCAATAAGATGATATTGATGGTATGAGTGTAACTTTTCTTGAAATGAATGCTGGATTTAATTGCATAAAAAAATATTGTTTGCTATTTCTTGTATTGCGACAATTTTTATTTTCTTTCTTCTTTTCCTTCATCAGCTTCAGACTGATCTAACTGAAAGAAGCACCATGTTAAAAGATGCCCAGAGTAGACTACTCAAGTATCAGAGAGAGTTAGAGAAAGCAAAGCACCATGCTCGAATGGTAGGTTTATAAAGGGTAAAATGTTCTTTTTAGTGTTAGCAATTCAGAAAGATTAGCAGAATATTAATTTTTAGGAGAAGAGTCTGTCCAAAAACGATATGTTTTTCATAGGAGGAGAACAATTTGGTGGACAGAACAAAAGAAAGTTATGACTGTTTGGATATTTAGACACATATGCAACTGATGATGTAATAGGTGCACAATTCACCATTTATTATATACATATCAATGTTATGAAATATCATTTTTTACCACAACATATCATTTCCTCAAAACTTATTTTTCTGCACCTGTTTAAAGCGATAGACTAGTTTTGGGAGGAGGGCGCTTCAGATATTTAACTAGTTTGCGAGCTACAGTAAAATTATTACCATAATGTAGTTTTTCAATAGTAAATTAGAGCATGTTCATAGTTTGTTTGAATGAAATCGACCTAGAAATGGCATAATTATCGAAAAATCAAGAATCATGCTGTGGTCGTAACATGCTTCATGTACAAAATGAACGCGAACTCACACACCGCAGACAATACCACCGATCGCACCGCCCATTTCAGGCCGACGCTCCCCCTTGCAAAAGCTCTTAGCACACCGTAGGAATACACAGAATATGAGCAAAAATGTACTCCTAATATCCTACACAGATATATTTAGGCATGTAAAGCAACTTGTGAATACATCAGCTCGTTTAACATCACTTTCTGCATCCCAGTCATTACGAAGCTATACCTGTAACAAATGTCATTTTTCGATAGACTCTTCTTTTAAGGATTTTTCCCATCTCGGAATCTTGCAATAAGAAGCTTATATGCTGAAAGCAGGGGGTATTAAAATTGTATAGCAACGTTTAGAATGAGAGCAAATATATGATTTCTAGTAATTCCAGGATTGATATGTTCTTTCAAATCAATTATTAGCCGAAGGAAGGTGCTAAGTTTTTGTTCGTTAGGTGCACGAACGGAACTTAAAAACAGAAAATGCACTATATGTTTTTAATCTGTTCGACACATGAAAATAAATTGTGCTTGAATGATATAGTTTGCCAAACTCCTTAGTCATTTAGGTAAATTTCATTCATACTTTGAAGGTGATACCTCACACTTGGCAAATCATTATGACACTGAAGAAGTTAAAACCACATTTCATATCCTTCCCAACCCACAAACTGTGACAGTAGAATACTTGGTTAAAACCAAATTTCCTTCCTACCCAGACAGTATTACATTAGAAAAGCGAAAACCATATTTCGTAACCACCTGACACTGAAACTATGATACTAGAAAATTTGAAGCACTTCTGTTTCTACAAAACTACATTTAATAATAATTATGATGGTGGCTACTTGTATAGTGCATATGTCCACCTTATCAGTGCTAAAGGTGCTGAAAGTTTTACACTCACTATTATCCAGCTTTAGCCGGCAGCCATTACGATGCTCCACATTACAAGGAATTTCTTCCTGCCGTCCCCATTTTCGTGACCTCGGTTGAGTGCAGCACAATGTGGATAAATATCTTGCTGAAGGAAAATTTCTTTAAACTTTCTTAGCTCTGCTCATCAAATTTCTCTGCTCCTGTTAAAAAATATTATTATCTTTTGTGTATACTCTTTAAATACGTCTAGCTTGTACCATGATTATGTTGACCAAACCCTTGTGCCAAACTTGAACTAAAAAAAATTATTTATTCATACAGGCCACCTTCAAGAACTTCCATTTAGAGTATGAACTGAAGGAGAAGAGCAACCAAATGAACCTCCAGCGCCGCCAGACCCGCCATCTCCAGCGGTCGGTCAAGAAGCACGAGATGTGGCTGGTGGAACATAAAATTAGCTACACCTTCGATCCCACGAAAGTAGAAGAACTGCAACGAGAACTGGAGAAGATTGATGTAAGTTTTAATCTTTTATCATTGGCACTTTATGTGATAAGAACAAAAATGATTTTTAAATCACAATTATAATAAGAAAATCTACAACGGTCAGTCAAGAAGCACGAGATGTGGCTGGTGGAACATAAAATTAGCTACACCTTCGATCCCTTGAAAGTAGAAGAACTGCGACGAGAACAGGAGAAGATTGATGTGAGTTTTACTCTTTTATTCATTCGGCATTGTATGCGAAAAGAAAAATATTAAAGTCACAATTTTATTACGACGATAAAATGTCCAACGGCCGGTCAATGAACACGAGATGTGGCTGGTAGAATACTGTATTTGCGGAAAGTTCTCTGCAAAAATAATCCTTAAAATTTGTATGAAAAGTGAAGATATGCAGTACTTCACACAGTGCATTTAGAAGTGGCATGATAGCGCTATCAATGCTTCAATCATGTGTACATTTGAGTCTCTCATCATAATCTCTAGATTATAATTCAATCATTCTTATAATTTTTCAACATTTAAAAGCACTCTTTTGCAGCAGTAATCCATTTCTGTTTCCTGAAAAATCTCTATTAGTTAGGTCGGTAGATCATACTTTTCTTCATGGATTATATCCGTGAATTCAATATCCTGCGAAAATGTTCATGGAATAACCAACCGCGAAAAATTAACAGCACGTAATTATCCCGCTATACAGTGTAGCATTAGCTACACCTTTGATCCAAGGGAAGTAGAAGAACTGCGACGAGAACGGGAGAAGATTGATGTAAGTTTATAAATTCATTCTTAATTAATTTATTCAGCACTTTATGTAAAACGAAAAAAAGTAAATATTCAAGTCAGAATTACAACAATGAATGTAACCGTATCAGGGTGTTGCTGCAAAGTTGCAATTGATCACAAATCAACTGCATCAGTTGGAAATTGAATCACACATTTTCATTTATAACGAGGAATGCATGAAATGATTGATGAAATAGCTGCATTTTAATCAATTGCAACTGTGTAGCAACACCCCCTATGATGGAGAATTGAGGAAAGATCCTGATAATTGTTGTGTATTATTATCAGTTTCAAATTTTGTATGGATTATGAAGATACAAAAATACCAATAAAAAAGATGGTGCAGATTGAATTATCTCATTAGAGATATGGACTAAAAATTAGCCTTGCCATTGATCCTAGATAGTCTAAATATTGAATGATGATTCATACATGTATAGAATATGGGGTTCAATTAAATCCTGTTCTAAATTCCTGTTCTCTAATGATGAAAATGCATAATTATTTGAAAGTTCTGCAATTTGGAAAATGAATACATGCAGCTAGAATGCTAGAACCCTGTCCAAAGGTGATCCAAACTCAAGCTAAGATTTCAGGGTACTCGCCTTCTTTGATATTACTTCTTTGTCATGCTATTTTGCATACATTATATCTGTGAAAAGGAAAAAAAATAAATTCAGAATTAGGAAGATTTTTACACACAATAAATTAAACACATTGGTATAAGTTGGCTGTCGATGTGAGTGTCAATCATCATTACATCAGAGTATTCATGCTTTAGAAAGTCAGATAAAATGTTAGCTTGCAATATCAGGGGCCTGTAACATAAAAGACTAATCTTGCAATTAATTGCATCTCTTTAATACACGTTTTGCCATAGACTTACGATAAATGTTAATTGCAAGTTTAATTGCATCTTTTATGTTACAGGCCCCAGATTTCTTAGTGATTTAGAAAAATCAGTATTCGATTGATCTTTGTACATCAGTCTTGGCAGATCCTATTGAAATACTTAAAATACTATGTATCTATGAGCAACAAAACATATACAGTCCTCTTACAAGGAAACCACTATGTTTAAGATTATATCAGTAACACAAGTACATGAGTGCAGGATAGAACACATAACTAGCAAACGGAAGTCTGTCCATAATGAAGTTAAGTGGCTTTCTGAATAGATAAATGAACTTGGAGATATGTTTTCAAAGCACTTGACTTTCTCTAAGAGACAGCATTTGCATCATCATGATATGCATTCGATATGTATACGATATGTGTATGATATGCTGTATATGATATGATATGATATGTAATGATATATGAACATGACTTTGTTCTACACTGTTATGAATGCTTGATAGTGAAATCGCTAAAATTTATTTATGCCAAAATATTGGCATTTAGAGCACATGAATCATACATATTTTCCTTCGTGGTCAACGTTTTATTTTGCAGGGTGCACTCAGAATTTTTTGACCCGGGGGTGGGAGGGGGGGGGGGGGGGACTCGACTGTTGG
>BQKZ01003664.1:39010-56879 GCA_036244855.1 Temnopleurus reevesii
AGATTACGTTAAAAAGAAAAAGAAAAATCAGGAAAGCTGAAATGACACATATTCGTACTAACTATTGCACTTCAGTAAAGACTATTATTGCATTTAAATATTAAAGATGTGACATATTGAAACAAAACCAGAATGATTAAGACACTTCGAGACTGCAATTTCAGAAATATTAATTATATGATGGCCATGTAATGTTGCAGTGAAAGTTTTTATATGTATTGTTCTCATTCTAATGACAGTTTCGATTTGATGTCAAAGCTTTTGACAGATCATTTGAACTGTGATTGTAATAGATTACTCATTGAAACCACAATCAAGCAGATACTATGCTGCATTGTTCTATTTTACAGTGTATGTGTGTACATTCTTTTCTAGTATTGCTCCTTTTCATATTATCTGTTGATATGTTTTCAGAGGCCACTTGAATTATATTGAGATAACTATTCATTGTTTTGTGAAGCAATATTGCACATTGATGAATAAAGGTAAAATGCATTCTCTTGTAAGAATACTTTCTGAATGCATGTTCATGTTTAAATGGATGTAATGGGCAGGGGGAGGAAGCTTCTGTATTTCAGGTGTTCATTTTTTTGCTGTGCAAACAAAAAATGTATTATCATGCAGCAACCTCCTTCACAAACACTTCCACAGTTTCTGAGACATTATGCATCGTTCTGCAGTACCTCATGTGCCTTATCACCATGCTTTTATTTTTTCTTTAATTTTGGTGCAATATACTAATTTGTAAGAATTCTACATGTATAGCATTATACTGGGGGAATGCTGACATACATGTATCAGACTGAGAACTTGCACGCACCGGGGGATGCTTTAAGTGCTTTGAGGTGAAGACTTTTTTTGCTTGTCAACCCAGCCACCCGGGGGCACTAAATTTGCTGAGAGGGGCACCAATAGTCGAGCATTCCCCGGCCCCTCCCCCCACTCCCCCATCCCGAGGTCTCGAAATTCTGGATGCGCACATGGAGAGGGTGCAGGAAACAAATGAATGGATAGTGTCACAGATGTTAACTATTTTCTTGTTGTCTTTCAGGACCTCGGGAAGTCAGGAAGATGGATGAGATATCAAAGTTAGTTAGTGTGGGATACCTATTAAGATATAAACATGCCAGAGAAGTTATTTTTTTCTTCTTGGTGTTTCAGGACTTCAGGAAGTGTGTGTCATCAGACGGGGAGGTGTATGAGATCTCAGAGAGGGTCCAAAGCCAGCTGGCTCAAGCAAGAGATTCCAATGAGGGTCTTAACCTAAAGCTTCAATGATTGCAGGAAAGAAATGGATATATAATATCACAGATGTTGACTGTTTTCTTGTCGTCTTTCAGGACTTTGGGAAGTCAGGAAATGGATGAGATATCATAAAGGGTGCAAAGCCAGTTAGCTCAAGTGAGGGATACAGCAATTAAGATATAAACATGTCAGAAAAGTTAATTTTTGTTTTCTTCCTCCTGTCTCAGGACTTCAGGAAGTCTGTTGCATCAGACGGGGAGGTGTACGAGATCTCAGAGAGGGTCCAGAGCCAGTTAGCTCAAGCGAGGGACACCAATGAAGGTCTCAACCTCAAACTTCAACGGGTACAGGAACGAAATGAAGGGGTAAGATCATATTTGTTTGTGGATTGAATTTGCTCAATATCCTTTGCATCATCCCAACGTTAATAGACATGGTGTTTTCGATTTCAGTCAATTGTGACAAAGGGCACGTCGACTGGAAGTAGTACGTCATAGTTTTGCGCGCCTGCTCATTGTTACGTCACAGGTAGTTGCGCACGAAACAATATGTAGACGCGCAAAACTATGGCGTACACTTCCGGTGGACTGTGGATGTGACTGTGACAAGTGATATTGAAACCTCCATATTGAGTGTTCAGTACATGCTTGAAATAGATGTGATGCCTTTTATTAATATANCATTATCCATATTATTTATAACTTCTGTCATATTGTCCATTTCCTTTTTCTGGCGTTTTTCTTCGGCTGGATCTGTATTTGTCAGGTTAAATACTTCTAAAAATAAATTTGCTTTTTCCACAGCAGTCTTACATATGGTATCTTTTTCTTCCATGATTAGATTTAAGGAAGCCAGAGGGCATTTTTATACAAAATGAGTTACAAATCCATTGAAATGAGTCCTTCAATAGAATTAACACATTGTTCAATAGGATCCCTGTTGAATTGGCGCTAAGTCTGGATTTCTTTGTCTTCATGCAACAATACCCTTTGGCCCCTGTGACTTCTGAAAACACGGACAATTTTTTGCTCAATATTCTTGCCTCATCCCGATGTTAACAGACATTATGGTGTTTTCCATTTCAGTCAACTGTGATGAAAGGCACGTCGACTGGAAGTAGTACGTCATAGTTTTGCGCGCCTGCTCATTGTTACGTCACAGGTAGTTGCGCACAAAACAATATGTAGATGCACAAAACTATGACGTTCTACTTCTGGTGAACTGTATGTGTGACTGTGACGAATGATATTGAAACCTCAATAATGAGTGTTCAGTACATGCTTTAAATAGATGTGATGCCTTTTATTAGTATCAATGAGAACAATGTTTGCTTATTCTGGATTTATTTGGAATGAGTGCCATTATTATCATCCAACTTCTCAGCCATGTAATCATAGATATTTGTAGAACAATTCAAGAATATTGTACTTTAACCCATTGTATGAATACAAAGAAAAACTCGTGAAAACACTGGAACACCAGAATGGGAATCAAACCCACAACTCCTGGAATACTTGACCAGTGTGATAACTGCTATACAAGGTGAGGGTGCGTACGATAAGCTTTGAAATTGTTCCCAAACTAATTCATTGACTACTTAATTCTGTAAGTCCCATAGACTTTTGCAGGAATACCTGGTTCTAGTAGTCGATGAGTTGATTCCAAATCTGTTGTTAATATTCATGTTTTTGTTGCAGCTGAACGATGAGATAGACCTGATGAAGAAGGAGCGTAGAATGATGAAAGACACGCTGAAAATGAATCGTGTTCATCTTGAGATGGCCCAACAGGAACTAGAGGTCGTCAGTCAGGAAAGGTCAAAGGTGATTATGTTCAATATGTTGTTGGCAAAAAAAAAGATTTTTTTTTTAAATCTCAACTGCCAGATTCTAAATGCTTCCTTAGGCCCTGGTCACATAGAGGCCCGGAAGCAACACGATTAAACATGACTCTTTGTTAATTCACAGTTAACTGCCTCAGAACAAAGCGTCATGTTGAATCGTGTTGCTTCCGGGGCCCTATATTACGGGGTCTTTAATGGTTGATGGTGTCCATAGAATAAGCTGTGAAAATATAAGGCTTCAAAATCAACATTTATTGGTTCAAAAAGCTGAAATTCAAAATATCATGATCTACGTAGGCACACTGCACTGTGCAGGCATAAAGCATCTGTGGTACACTAAGTTCCATTGATATTGTAATAGTGCCTGTTGAACTTCCTTCTCTCTTGCATTCTTTGTTGTATTCTAATCAATCTGAATGTAATAACATAGGTCACACAGCTTGATCTGGTAAATTTTTAAGTAACATATTTATAGTGTGTAACAATGTCTTAAATAACTCAGGGTGTGTTATTAGAAAGTTGCGATGATCGGAAATCAACTGCACACCAGCTGTAAATGGAAATGCACAGTTTCATTTGCACACAATCTGCACCTCTAACAAGACCCGCATCAAGTATTGAATTCTTATATTGGTGTGTGCCAATCAACTGTTGTTTGCAATTGAGCGCAATCTTCGAGCAACACCTCCTAAATTTTTATGATTCTGACGGGCAATACACCAAGAAGAAAAAGAAAAATGTCTTCAACTTTTTAATATGGCGTAGAAGGAACAATACATTATCTGCCAGTAAAGGTCAAAGAAAGCACATAGAAGGGGTATATTTCCGGTGAAAGATTCGTTGATAATTGCATCATCTTCATCTTGTTATGACACAATTGGAATTAGATTTATTACACAATTGGAATTAGATAAATATTGTTAGTACTATATAATTATTTATCATTTGTCTAGCTGAATCAAGCATACGGTGAGGTCTTAAAGGACAGGTCCCAGTTATACCTGACGACATCATCTCTACAAGAAAAACTTACAAGATTACGATTAGACTATGCTGACCTATCTGAGAGAGTTATGGTAAGTGGAAATGGATGATTTTATATTGATAATTGGTATTTAAGGTCAAGCAAAGTTGTTGTAGATTCTCACTTTTCGACAAGAGGGTCGCAGGTTCGAATCCCACCCATGACGTTAATTTGCTTCAGCAAGAAATTCATCCACATTGTGATGCACTTAACCCAGGTGAAGTGAGGTACCTGGCAGGAAATTTTTCCTAGAGATGCAGTGCGCTCCTTGCAGCTGCACTACTAAAGCCAGGGTAATCATGATACATTGTAGATCGCTTAGGGAAGACTGCTAACATTAGTGTTAGGCACTTTATAATAATGAATTATCATAATAATTTCTCCCGAATATTTGCCTTCATATCTTAATAAGATTATAGTATCATGAATTTATTGCACAAAAATTGTGTGACAAAGAAATTAAGTTCTGGTACAGGGGTATTAAATTCATGTGATTCTGATGAAACTATACTTAAACAGGTGTTTTTTAAGAGAGGATTATGTTTATTTTTGGACCTCTTCTGTCAAGAGGGCTATTCAGAAACTAAGATATTTATCAATTTCTTTATTCAAGAAGTACGAGTTCACCTGATTTGAAGTAACAAAGTATAAAAAAATTTAATCCCCTTTGCATTGACGCTGAAAAGCTGCAGGGCGCTACAAATCAACTTGCCCGCATGCCCTTGGCAACAAAATTTAGCTGTAGGGCAAATAAAATGAACTTGTCACATGCCCAATGGGCAAGTAACATTTGAATAAAAATTGTCCACTCTATTCCAAATAGCATTGGCCATCCATTTTGGACAAGAGAAACTTTTGTTCGGGCAAGTGATTTAAAAACATGATTGCGCAACAAGGCAACTGGTGTAACATATTCTTGTAGCACCCTGTAGCTGGAATAAGAATTTGTAACAAGATTGTCAGGCGCGCACTGTGGGGGGAGGCGCCAAATTTTGGTGACCAAAAGCGCTTATATAAGGGGCGCCAAATTTGAGATGAGGACCTTTTTTTCTTTTTCTTTTTTTTGCTTGTCAGCTCAGCCGGGAGGGGCGGGGGCGCCAAATTTGGGCTCAGTCCCCCAGGTATCAAAATCCTGGGTGCGCGCCTGATTGTGGTATTATTTTTGTTGTTACAGAATGCTGGTGATGGATCAGTAGATACCTCAGGAATTTTCGTAAGTACAAATAAACATTTTTTTCTTAAAATAGGTTTAAGAGTGTAGCAATTGAGATGTTCACAAATGAGTCATTAGCCATGTTATTTCACAAATTCATAAAGTTGACCCATTTCATATAACAATCAACGCACATGTTTAGGCTTGTGATGTTAATAGCGATTCAGTGCAATACTGTATATAAGCCAATATTTTGGCGTACAGGTATATTTGTGATTTCTGACCAGTTTGACACATTAGCGTGTTGTTATTTTCACGTTTTTGAAAGTGTTTGTACACAAATGAATGTGCATCATATAGAGTGGAAATTTTCGCGAGGCCATAATCACGAAATAAGCGAAAATAAAACCACTGCGAAAATTTCGCTTATACAGTATCAGGTATTCACAATGTTGTGCAAAAGCAGTTGGCTATCACCTGGTACTTGTGCCCAATTGTAAATACACTGGAATGCACTGCATTGCCATATAATGCATTCTGCACATGTGCATTAATTGTATAATGCCATATTATGGAATTATAAAAGAGAGAAAAATTATAGTATTGTAAATTAAAAAAAAGAAAGATTTTATCTAAATTCCGCCCAATAACTTTGGAAACGTTTCATCAAACTAATTTAATGTTCAATTTGTAGAAACAATATTTAAAAATGCGCTTTTGGATCAATGAAATATTGCATTTGCTTATTTCTGTTGACAAATATCAATAGAGGCAAATGTCAAAATGATCAATTGGAGCTAGCTTTTCGCTGCGGATGCCACATCATAGGTGAAAATATACTTTCGTCTCTGTATCCGTCCATGCGTACATTTCTCTTTGTATTAGCTCCGAGAAAGCAGTGTCGATACGCTCTTCGATGGAGATGACACGGGAGCTGAGGCAGAGGATGAAACCGAGAGTGGAGTCGATGACGATTCCCTGGGTCCCGACATCGTCCCGGTGCCAAGGCCTCGACTCCAGCGATTGGTCTCATCCAATAGCAGAGGTAGAACAGACCCAGCTGGCCAGATGAAAATGTTAACAGAATCTTTCGATAAGGGCGAATCTTCTTCGTCGCACTCGCACACAATGACGAGCAGCTCGACGACAACAACAGGAGATGAGGACCCCACCGCCTCGTTGGCCCTAGGACGCATCAACAGCTTTCCTAGCTATAGTATCTGTAGTAGTGAAGATGAGGAAGAGGAGGATGAAGAGGATGAGGATTTAGCTCGGAGAATGAGCAGGTAAAATCTTTCTTAACTTTCGTTTCATGCACATCTTCCCTTCTCTCTTACTCTCTCTCTTTCCTTTTCTATCTCTCTATCTAGTTTTACTCTTCTTTAGTTTTCCCCCTTCTGGGCCCCGTAACATAAAGGTTTGCGATTAATTGATAATTTATGGCAAATCATGGACTAAAGTTTGCAATTGATCGCAAAATCAAATAGCGATTAATCGCGAACCTTTATGTTACTGGGCCCTGATTTCTTTCTTTCATATCAAAATATTTACATACTTATATTTACTTATTGTTCAATGTTCATATCTTACTTTGTGTGTCGTTATGATCATCATTATCATATTATTATTATAACTACTATTTTTAAGTAAAGCTTTTTGGAGCAATGAACATTGATTTTGAAACCTACAATTTTCACAGCTTTAATGTACACCATCAACCATTTAGGAAGTATTTTGGATCTGGCAGTTAATATTTTTAACTGATAATGTTATACAATGCCTTATAGTGATAATTTAATTGTTTTTGTTTCTGGATTACAGGTTGGAAGATGACTTTAATTTCATAAGCAGCCAGTCTCGATTAGGTATTTATACTCGCAATGACAGTTTTATTTATTGTATTATATAATTACCTTATGAAACACCATTAGCCCATAGAGGGACACAGTTTTGGCAAGATGAAAATTAGTTACTGCCAAACCGTCCCTAAAAGGGGGCATCGTCCCTCTATGGGTGAAATAAATAGATTGCAAACATGAGGTTTACAGATAAATAGGTTATCTTTCACCACTACGATATATGCATGAAACTGTGTTGAGAGACACAACCCAAGGTGGCATTTTTGCCAAGTTTTTCTGAAGAAGTTAAGATTAATTTTAAGAAAGTTTATATTCTTTTGTACTTTTCTTGTATTTTTCTGTTGTAGGGCCCCTGTGAAAAACAGTGGTGTGATCACCCTGCTGAAATGAAACAAATTAATAAATAAATAAATAAAACTAAAAACATGTTTGAATGTTATACTCAAACACCCTTTCAAACATTAAGCACAAGAACTGATACAAGTTGATCTTAAAATCATTCTTGAAGTTGATTTGTAACTTGCTGAAACACTTTTATACCTGGCCACGGGAGGAAATCCAAAAACATATCTTGGTTGAAGTTCATAAATAATTTACGATGAGTTGTAATTTTTAACTGGCTAAAACATATTTGCATACACAAACAATTTAACATGATTGGTGGTTTCATAAATATTTTGATCTTGTACCTCAGATGGCCTCAGCTTATCGCTTATGAAAATCTACCGTTTTTCTATTTTGTAGGGAGATCAAGACCGCCGACTCGTCGTAATCCAGGCCTACGTGAGCATCGACGATCACGGTCCCTGAGCGGTCTTGGAGAGTTTGATGATATGGATTTTATGCAGCCCCAAGGCTGTTACAGGTATGCACACCAGGGGGGCAAAGATACACCCCAGAGGGACAATGATGCACCCCAGAGGTGCAAAGATACACCTCAGAGGGGCAATGATGCACTCCTGAGGGGCAATGATACACCCCAGAGGTGCAACGAAACACCCCAGAGGTGCAAAGATACACCCCAGAGGGGCAATGATGCACCCCTGAGGGGAAATGATGCACCCCAGAGGGACAAAGATGCCCCTTCCTGTAGAGCTCTCTCTAGGGACATTTCTAACCAACCCCAGCAGGAACCGAGCCGTGTAGAATCCTGGCTTCAGGTCTCAAACCCCAAAAGCAACATCCCAAAGTTACGCGTGACCCCATTACAGGCTCTTGAGGCAGACGACACCACTCAGTGTTCGCCTGAAGTCGTTCAACCCTCTGAAAAATGGCTGGGTGCACCCATCGAACCGGTGAAGCCGGAAGACTCGCCCCAAAGCAAGCGTATCAAAAACCTGTCGGGTTTCTTGGTCATGAACAGGGGGTCGTATCGCTTTGGGGTGCACAGACAAGGGGGCCAAAGAGCGGTCAAAAATAAAGGAAAATCAGGATAGTTTTGAAACTCTGAGTTTCAGGGGGGGGGGGTTTCTTCAAACAATCGTGCAATACAGTGTACATACTGATTTTACCTCCTTTACCTCTTTGTAAATAGTTTTATGTATGTAAAATGAAGTTGGAAATGCAATATTCATATTGAATGAAGCATTTCATGTGACATGATACATTTGTCCTTCGTCACATCTGGGGCCTTTTGCATAAAAGAGGTACGATAGATTGACAATTAATGGTATCTCTGTGGTACACATTCTACCATAGACTAACAATTAATATATTGCATCTTTCATGTTAGCTTTTGGGACATTTTGGATAGCGAGCATATTTAATATGTATCTTTGGTTCTTGGACTGACTGGCCCGTATTCCGATAGCGAGGTTTTTACTTAACCCTGGACTAAACCGTTGTTATTTAGACCCGAGCTACAGTATTCAAAAGTTTAAACCAAGAGTCTAAAGAACAATGACTTAGACCTGGGTTAAGTTAAACCTCGCTATCGGAATACGGGGCGCAGACTTATGAATGAGTCAAACCTTATTGAAATATAATTTCAGAGGTCATGTCCATTGAATGCTAATCCGGTGGCGGAGTATATTATTATTGTCAATATTTGATTTGTATTAAACACCCTGTATAGCCCTTACTGTTAAAAGTGAATGCATTTATATAAAAATAAAAGCAAAACTCTCATGCAAATTTAAATTAACAGCAAATATAAAAACAAGCCAACTGCATGTAAATGCAAAGATTATAGCAAATATCACAACAATTCAATTGCCAAATAAACAGAATTTAATGCACTCTTTGCATCAATATCTTGCACGCAATGATTTTTTTTCTGAAAGAAGTTCTGGTCTAAGACTGAGTAATCACTTTTCTGGTTGGTTGCACTGTGAAAAAAATAAGTTTTTGTTCAACTTGCTCTCATTTCTCTATTTCTTCTTTGTTGATTTTTTTTTCAAACTGAGAGCAAATGATCCTTTTTAAGATGTTATATGAGGGAGCTGATTATAGTAATGATAAACATTTTCGTATAAATTGTTTGTCACTCGTCAAAGAAAAGCCCTAAATGCTTAGAAAGAATGATAAGTATAAGATGACAAGAAATACTAATGTTCAGGCCATGGAAAATGGAAAAAGTATCAATTAAACGCAAATGTTAGTTCATATTCTGGTAACATCAAGCAGGTTCGTTGAAAAACGATCGGAAATTTGAAAATTCATCCTAATCCAACAACGTTGCCAGGCACATTTTTAACATAAAACAGCTGAGTTGGTTAAAGGTCATTTAGGGGTCGAAATGTAAAGTGATATTAGGGCTTGTGCACCATTTTTTTTTTTTTTATCTTGCTCTCCCCTCTGTATTTGTTAACTAATTTTGTTTGCACATAGAATAATGATCCTTACTTAATGCAAGATGTTGGGTAATGAGGATGATGAAAAAAGGTTAAAAAAGGGTGAAAAGTTAATGTGCATCAAGTTTTCCCTATTTCTTCATTGATTTTGTTCAATTTAGAAACAAATTATATTGATTGAGAAATCAATTGAGACTCATAGTTCAAGAGAATTGTATGTTACACTTGCAGGTTATCTGATTTTTATATTGGCAGTTGGCATGTTATGACATTTGCTGTTACTTTTAAATAAACATTTCTACTATCTTTGCCACCACCCTGACCGAGTAAAATAACTGATATTCATACTGCGTTTTGGACTTGAGAAAAAGAAATGCTTCATAATATTTGTAGATAAATGAAATATTTGAAACGTTCTACATCAATTTTAAGGGAAATCCTTGGAAGGATAAATCATATATTTCATTCTCAATCACATTTTAGTCTGACTGTGACCACTGTCCAAGGATATATGACACACTGGGCCAATAATATGCCTTCTTATGGAGCAGCATACAAAAACAGGGCTGCTTAAGCCCAATATAGCGACAAGTACACTCCTAGATAGAAATGCATGTTTAGTTATATTTGTATTCCACATCCAAAGAATCTGACCTTACAATAGGCCAAAAGTTGATCAAATGATAAATTGTAGTTATCCTATCTATAATTCGTTGCCCCATATCTGATATTCCTTAAAAGTTTGATGCCCCCTCATGTGATACAATTATGTGCAGTTTGTAAGCTCCAAAAGCTTGTTACCCCCTACTCTTTATAGTACTTCTGTGTGCACACAGCAATTTTGTAATCACGCAAAGTAATTCATGGATGCGCAAAGCAATATAGAGGCGCACAAGTCTATCTTAAATGTACACAGTAATCAGGCAAATGAACATCCTTTCATAAGTTCAACAAAATTGAAGAGATATATCAGTATGGTCAATCGGAATTGTTTGCCTTAATGTGGACTGTAAAGCAGATAATAACGTTCTTGGTCAAGAATGTAGACAATCTATCACTTCCTTGTCATTCTTAAAGGGTAACTGAGGTCAAAAGATATAATTTTTATATCACTTAAGTACATAAAATTAACTTAAAATAATTTTATCTCACATGATATGGATTACTAGTTAAGAAGTTAGAAGCAAATAAATGTATAATTCACGATCGACGCATGGAGCCTAATCCCGAGTTAGGCTCCATGCGTGGCTTCTTGAATGCGTGCCTATTCTTTGTGTGCATGTCTCTATATCTTGAAAGTGTGAGCTAGGCTTCATAGAAGTCGCTTACTTTTTCATTTATCGTGAGAAACGTTCAGATTTTAAAATTCAACGTTTTAAAACCTAACCATGTTTTTAAAGACATGGCATGTTAACAGGAGTTTTTGTGCATACTACCGCCTATCAAATTATTATTTTGGGCATCAAATACCCTTTAATGCTCATGCCATCTATACTCAGCTTTATCTAGGAAGTGTTAGTTTGTCTCATCTCATCCACCAGTGGTAATTATTGGCTTACTAATAATACATGTGCATTTATATTGTGCAATTATTTATTGATAAGCGTGGAAGCGTCGTGATGTAGTGGTTTAGACTCCTGCCTTTCACCTAGAAGGTAGATGGTTCAAATTCCACCCATGGCGTTAATTTCCTTCAGCAAGAAATTTATTCACACTCTGCTGCACTCAACCCAGGTGAAAATTCTGTGGAATGGAATAAATTAGGCAGTGCTCGGCAGTGGCTTGCTCTGTAGTTATAGCCAGGGTAATAATATGGTACCCCTTATCAAGCGCAGTAGAGTATATGCATATAGTGACTGCTCTATATAAATGGACCTACAGTATCGATCATTATCATTAATATTATTATAATTAACACTCTTGTCAATGTTATTGTTGCTCTTAAATATTGTTCCATTCCCTGTCGCTCATTTGTATGCTTCTTCTTAAAGCTATTGACGGATTGTATGAATGATTATTTATATTGATCTAACGTTTTCTGTCGCTCTAAAACGATTGCCTGGTACTCTTTTTATCATATTGATATGTTGCCAAATTTGCTCTTCAAATTTTTGTGAAATCTACAGTTGAACAATAATAATAATAATAATAATATTTGCATTTATATAGCGCTCAACAGAATTGTGTATCACGGTGCTTTACGACATTGTGTTTCTTAATTGACATTTATAGCAAAGAGTTTTCTAACTTAATATTCTCAGTAGCCAAAATGTTTGTATCAGAATTACTATATTTCTTGAAAACTCAGGATGAGATCATTTTACATGTTGAAGCTACAGATGTTCCTTATTTTCAATGAAATTAGTTTTCCTCTAAAATGTGATTGTGGAATGGTTGTGTCATGTGTTCTGGACTTTATTTATAAATGTCTCTAAGAATATCAAATTATGCATCTTCCATTTTCTGGTAAAACAATTTTTACAACTAAAAATTATATCTCTGTATTCCTATGCATGTATTTCTTCTTGACCTCAAAATTAGGGGTTATTGGATCACTAAATTTTAAATTATTCAAAAACCTATTTTCTATCTATTTGTCTTGCTATAGCTCTACTGGTAAAAAGAGGTAATTCTTTAAGCTTAAAAAATAGTGTCTTTATCATTGTTCAACTATACATGTATTCATTGGGTAATGTCAGCAAGAACATACATTCAAATGTTATTTGGTGGAGGGTTTGATCATGACGGTGTCCATTGCAAACATAGCAAATTCTCACACCAGGTTTCTATGTAGGTGATCAAAAGACCATGATCATTAATTGGTAGTGAAACAAAATCTCAATGTTCATACTAGACATGCAATTCTGTTGCTTGAGACCATATTCTTTTTTAGGGAACATGGTAAGTATTACAGGGTATCGGAGGCGAAAAATAAAATAATTATTAGTTGGTGTTATATATGAAACAAACAAAGGTTTTTAGTTTTCACAATATTGAATTTGTAAAACTGATTTATTTCAATCAATAATCAAAAGACGACCTGTTCACTCATAATTAAAAGGCACGCGGACGTACAGAGCCTAGCTGGATAATGAAATGAATAAATGGAGTAACTAAAGGGGCAAACTCGGGTAGGATCAGCACATTGATTAGGGGTTTTGATATCTTTATCTTCAACACAGGGTGTGTTCACTCTTAATTATTTCATTAGATCTGCATTTTGTCTGATAAATAATGAATTCATATTCATATTGCTTCACAAATATTGTTGAAGGGCAACCAACCCCTGGAATTATTGTGCTCTCATTAAATGAAGAAAAATCAGATGAACAAACTGTCAAAATATGAGCAAAATCAGACAGCCTGTTCAAAGGAATTTTCAAAGTCACAGATATATGAGGATCTCTACCGCTGATGGGGATCCTTGCGATCGGCAAATTCAACAGAATCTTTGACGTCATGTCAGACAACTCCTCATTTGCTCGGCATACAAAATTTCTCCTTTTTTTTTCTTTTTCGTAAAAGTCAACAAAATGCCAATTATCGGTTGGTGTATAACAATTCTTTATCAATTCTGCATGTATTTCGTGAAGAATCATGTTGCAACCTTGCTCTTATTTTAAGAGCCATTAAAAAATCCATTAAAAAAAATTCTATGTACAAAGTGAATGAAGAGTTGTCCCACATGACGTCACAGCTTCTGTCGATGCTGCCGATTGCACGGATCACCATGAGCGGCAGTGATCGTCAAATCTTTGTGAATTTAAAAATTCATAACGTTTGAACGGATTGTCCGATTTTGTTCAAATTTTCAGTTTGTCCATCTGATTTTTCATCATTCAATGATAGCATGATAATTCCACGGTTTCGTTCCCCTTTAAGGATGATTGGAAAGTATCTTTATTATGACATTTCATACTGTTCATCTTCCCTTGCATTGTATTTGTCATTTGATCTGTCATTTCTATGCATTTTACACTATGCATTGAAATCATGATCAAAATCATGTTTTCATCATGTAACTTTGTGTGTCATGTCATTCAATTCATACCCTGGCATTGTTTTAATTGTGGGAAAGGATTGCAAATATTATCACAGCCCTCTCCAAATTTCATTCTAATATTAATCAATTTATTACAATTTTCTACATATACCGAAAGAGCAGTCACACAGAGAAACCCATAGAGAGTAGAAATACAATCATTGAATAAGAGCATGTGACAAGTTTTTGTATAACTGAAACCTAACATCAGCATTATTATTAATATGGCTATGGGTTATGTTGTATTCACTCATGATATGTATTGAGTATTGTGTTTTTATCCAGATATAAAAGTTTGCATACAAATTTTGACAGGACTCTTTTCAAATAATGTCTTCTAATACATTTACATACATACAGTGTACATGTATACATGTTTTTTCTCTTTGTCAACTGTTATTTGTTTTCTACTCACTGTCAAATAAATCTCTTACATTTTTTTGATAGTCATACTCTCTTCTTTTCTGTCCATATGTGGTAAATCTATGCTTTCTCAATGCATCTTTATATTATGTGGTAAATCTATGCTTTCTCAATGCATTTCTATATATGTCTAATATCTAGACATTAGAAAGTACGCTGAGTCAAAGTGATGAAAATCCTTGCAAAAGTAGAGCAATAACATGTCAAAGTAGTTAGAATGGTGATGGAATTTAAGCTGCAAGATATTAATTTTCATGTGACAGCATAAGAACAGAAACAGGTGAAGATGGATGATATCAGTATGCAATATGTTTCCAAATGCAATCAAGGTGAGAGTAAGATACAATGGGTGACTTCAAGTACGGTGTTCGGTGTTGGTGTTGGTGTTGACAGAGCAAAACGGTCCGTAAACCGAGCTCAAACACCGTTGGTCAGTTTACAGAAGTGATACAGAAACGATCAGAAATACGTCAGAATCTTGCGAGGTCTACCCCAAACACCGACAGACTTCAAGTTTGGTGTTGGTTTTGCTGCAACACCAACACCAGCGTTCAACACCGTACTTGAAGTCGCCCTTTGTGTTCACATATCCCCTGGATGCATGGTGGGCCACCGGGACACCGTGACATAGATGAGAGATTACAATCACCCCATGGGCGGTGGTCCTTTCACCGCAGGACAGGAAATTTTGCAGTTTACAGTTAGATCAGATCAATGTGAAAACAGCTATAATGTATTGCGCTGTTAATAGGGATTCATGATTCCAGCTAGGCTGCTCTTCAGCCAAATAACGCGGGACATGACATCCGCTAAAGAGAATTTTTTTTTACTGTTTACACACGATCTGAACAGATGTAAGAGTCAGAGATGGACAGGGAGAAAGGAAGAGAGAGAGCGGGGGAGGAGGTAGCAAAAATGAGAGAATTAGGGAGAAAGAAATGAGGCGATGGGAATGCAAAGACCAGATTGGGACATAAAAATTAAAAAATTGCATGGCGAGAATAGAAAATTAATCTTAAAAAAAGTCCTGCCATATCAGCATCAACCTTTATTATTTCTAAATACATGGTCATATATTTTTATGGCAATTGCTTCAAACTTACTATGTTCTGATTAAAAGCACTGTTGGCATGTGATTTAGGTTAGTTTTAACAAAAGGAATGAATGAAAAAGGAGAGTACAATCATGTATATATATCCTGAATACTCAATGTGGATGAATTTTGGAGGAACATGTTGGACACAAATTCTTGATCACCTGTTACTTGTCATTTAATGTTCATGCTTCGATCATCTCTCTGTGACATGGTGAGATCTTCTTGGGTGTAAGTTCTTAAATCATATTTTAAAATTTTGCTTTGCTTTGAATGTCACACTTGCATGCGAATAGATTATAAATGTAGTTCGGATAAGCCCGATTGCATGTTCATTATTAAGAACAATTTGTTTTTCAATTGCTTTGCTACATTGTACAGTGCACAGGCTTTTATTCTAATCAGTTACTGAGAAAAACAAATTACCTTTTAAAAGCATGAAACTTATAGAGGCATCATAACTCAAAAGTACTCACAAAATAATCAGCATTGCGGCATTCTTGTATGTTCCATGATATGTCTATCTGTTTTTGTGTCAGTACCCCTCTGCCCTTCCCCCTTTCCTGCCCTCCCTTTCTCCATTACCCCTCCCCTTTTTGTATTCTCTCAATTTCTCTATCACCTCTTCAGTCCATCTCTCTCTTCTCACGCTTTCTCTTCCCCCTCTCTCTCTCTCTCTCTCCTCACCCTTCAACCGTCCCCACACTTTCTCTATCACACCCTTTCACTCCCTCCCTTTCTCTATCACCCCTTCTCTCCATCCCTTTCGTTTTGTCCTTCTCTCCATCCCTTTCGTTTTGTCCTTCTCTTCCCCTTTCTCTCGTCCCCTGCTTCACTCTTTCTATTTCCTGATCTTGTATTTCGTTTTGTCCTTCTCTTCCCCTTTCTCTCGTCCCCTGCTTCACTCTTTCTATTTCCTGATCTTGTATTTTTTGTGCTTCTTTATTACTCCATTTCTCTTTTTGTGTGACATGATTGTTTGTTTCTCCCTGATTTTTGCGTCTATTTCTGCATTTAAAAAAGAAACACATTGTATTAACCTTTCCACTATGCATTTTGCAAGAACATTCATATCTTCTTATACAGTACTGTCTTTGCTTCTTTTCTATTATATAATTGATCCGGGAATAATTATGTTTCAGCAATTTCATAAATTGGTTAGCATTTTCGCATGTCTAACTTCGCTTTTCTCTTATTTTGCTTCACTTTATTTAGAACATTTATAATTCAAGAGCATGAAACATAAGTTTACAAATGAAATATGAATGATGGAGGGATCTGTCTCAAAATATTGAGGGACCCATGTAGGTTTATAAGCAATTCAAGTCACACATCGTTTTTTGAAAAGTCATGGTTGCGTCATTGTTGTGTATAGCAAGATTGGACCATATTTAGTTCATTGTGTAATGCAATTCGATGCAATTTTGTTGAATATTTATCATTTAATTTTCTTGATTTGTGTTGCTTCAAGTACGTATGGAACTGTTATGCAAGCACTCTTTTATTTTGTTTCAATGCATGAAACAAATTGAATAATTTGCATGTGTTTTGTTTTATTTGAACAAAAAAAAATAACATGTAATTGACATGCTGTATTGTTCATCTATGGCATTTGAATAGATCTTACATTCATACACCATCCTATAAATTGTAAGGAGTAAAGTTAATGCATGCACTGTGTTTGAAGGCAGTATTTAACATTTTCAAAACTGACAGATTTGAAATCCAGTTACAGTCGTACCTGTCTTTGATAGAGGCCACCTGTCTAAAGTGACTACCAATCCAAATTTGCTACTTAGTTTTGTTACATCAAACCCTCTTCCTCATTGGCTCCAGATGAATATATGTATATGTATGATGGAACCTTTGTATAGAGGTCACCTGTCTACACTTGCCATTTGTTCTGTTCCCCTTTGATGGCCACTGTCCATGTATATTCATCATTTCAGCAGTTTTACAAGCCCAGTTGAGCACCCTGTGGCCTATTAAAAAGATTCCACCCCTTGAACTAAACATACAGGGACTGCATAGACAGACGCAGATTATGCATTGATGAGTGCTCTGTGTAGTAACGGTATGTTCAGCCCAAGGGCAAACAGAGGGAGATGATATTATGCTACCCGGTCCTTAACTGGACTATAATCTTCCACATTGCCTTTATTTGGACTTCAATTTATTCCTCCACCAATAATTTTCATCTGCATCCCTGGCAATTGTCCTGCCTTTGTCGGGATTGCCCCGTCTCGATATTCGATGCCAGTTCCGGTGTCCCGTGATTTCTAATTCAAGACATTGTGCCGATACTTCAAAATATGTCATCCAAAACCCCGGCCGATATTCCCCACAACAAATCTAATATAAGTAAAAGTCTTTCATAATAGCAGCCATTACCGGC
>BQKZ01003666.1:0-36225 GCA_036244855.1 Temnopleurus reevesii
AGACCGATGATGTTATCTTCATCCATGGTAGTCGAGTGTCTTACACGTGTGATATTGATAGCTCTAAATCATCGACTTCGACTTGTAATGATGGTGTCTGGGAACCAGCGATATTTTGTCCAGGTAATGCAAAGGTCATTACTTAAATTTGCCAAAGTAGTTGTAGCACTCGGAACTAGAAATATTCTTACTTACCTATAGGGATATTCTTATTCGTTACTATGCTACTTCTGTAGATAGTGGTATCTGTGTGTGAATATCATCCCAACGGCTGACATACTGTTTTGTATAGTGCCTCTACTCAACTGATTTCCCGAATTTCTTAGATAGAATAAGTGATGCATGTCCGTAGAAGAAATTACATCATTTTAAGTTTATAACATGCACCAAGATTTCCCCTTAGGATGGTTCCATAACGAGTTAAAGAAAACATACAATCACGATATTCTTTTTGGCTTCCTAACGGAAATCTAGAACCCTTTCATATCATCATGAAACTATATAATCAACGTATAACCAGCTTGATTATCAAGTTTTATGTTTTTTCTGTAATTTGAAGATTGCGTCTATCCAGACTTCACTGAGCCGAATGCTTATTTGCAGCCGTACCAACCTCAAGGCTACGAAAACTTCGAAACGGGTTATCTCTACTGCAACGAAACCATTCCTTATGTGTCTCAGGGCTCCGTGTGTTACGAAGGTCTATGGCTGCCAACATTTCCAGATCAAATATGTCATGGTGAGTAGTTCAGTTGAAGTTCCTGTGGACAAATACCAGCTCGACAAGTGCTTCCGCATATATTAGTGCCCTGGACACGGAAGGACTTCAACATCATTCAACTACAGGGTCTCACATACCCATATGAGGGGTGTGAAAGATTCTGTCTCTGAGTGCTGTTTGTAGTCCATGTGTGTTCAGTGCAAGAATATGTGCAGAGGCAGGTCTCTACCGGACAACATGCTGAGTACTGAAGACCCACACTACCTACAAGTAACAACAACATATACGGATGTGTAATAAATGTATATGGTTCTTTAATTTTACTATACAGCTGTATGTGCAGAAATGATCTTATATGATTATCAGTCTGAGACAGTGTGGTACGCAAACTCCAAGTTCTGAATCGTGTTTATGTTTTCGTGGTGGTTGAATATTTTAACATTTGCTTACTCCCCCAAATTAATTATTATATATTAAAAGTATATGCAACACTACCTATTTTAGCCATCTGAGTATATCGCATATTCGCTGATAACCTAATAAATGTGTACTTTCACACGTGTGATAGATTTTCAAGCTATAGATTATCACCAATCCGATCTTCTTTATTTTCAGATACTTGCCCGGTACCTGTTGGTGACTGGCTAACATACAGCAAGCTTTCAGGGAATACAGAAGGCGCTGTCTTTGTGCATGGCAGTCAAGTATCATACACATGTGATAATCGTGATTCTGTGTCATCGACTTCAACCTGCAATGATGGCGTGTGGGAGCCAGCAATATATTGTCCAGGTAGACCTATAGCAAAAGTCAAACGTGTTATTACCGATGTGGATTTGAATGTCAGAGCCCCTATTAATTTTCTTAACAGGTCAAAGTAATGAGAACAGAAAGTTTTGTTTGTAATGATGATCCAAAATGTTCGACTCCCTGCATCATACATATTTTGTATTTATTATACATGTACACATTTTGTCTACTATTAGAAATATATCTTGTTCCGTGTATCTACCTGGATCTTGGCCTTCTTCATTTAATGATTAGGCGCTTATTACAATTAATGTTAAAAGTGACATATATACATACGAAATGGACCTATCTCGGATTTATGTCTTAGGGTTGCAGCCGTTGGTACATAATTTAACTCTAACGGTGCCCTAAAATGCGTTTCTGCAACCTGAGGGTGTATACTTCAATCTTGAGGGGTGTTACTTTTGTAACGCCTAACAGTGCGAAAACTGTACCCTTATTTCTTTGTGTGTACGTACAAACTTTGGTGTAGTATTTCCTGATATACACTTTGATGATAACGTTGATTATAAACCCAATATCATTTCATAGGTGAGGTGAATGGGTACCGATAGGAAAAAATTTATTGAATGCAGTGAGCGCCGAATGGTAGCCATGCTATAGCCGGGTAATAATGCACAGAGCGCTTAGAAACACTTCGTAATAAGCGCTATATAAATGTTGTGTATTATTATTATCATATTCAAGATTGCCTGTATCCAGACTTACGTGGACAAAGGGCTTATTTGGATCCATATCAACCATTAGGGTACGAGAATTTGGAAACAGTTTACTTCTACTGCAACGAGACCATCCCTTATGTGTCCCAGGTCTCGGTCTGTTTTGAAGGCAACTGGTTGCCTACATTCCCAGACAACATATGCAGTGGTGAGTTGATTACATTTATTCCCCTTTTCAATAAGGGTAACATGGCAAAGTAGTAATATCAAAGGAGGTGAGTACCCTGAAAACGTAGTTTGAGTTTGGGTCTAAAAGCTCTGCAAAACTTGTGTTAGCAAGATGTAACGAATGCTTAAATTCGAATACTCTAAAACTAAGGTGTATGCCAATAAAATGAATAAAATAATGTATGTTTATACACAGTTTTTTCAATATTTGCTCAGCGGCAATTCTGAATACAAATCCGACTACATTTCTTTATGCGTTACAAATAGTTGTTCATATATCAAATGTTCTCTCAAGATTCAAGGAGAAAATAGAATATCATTTATCAGGTCATAACACCAAAGACAAGCTAAACTCGTAGTAAGCCTGATAGTCTTGCTGATACATACTAAACGAAACATCGGGTTGTCTCAAAGGCTTCATTTTCTGCTTTAGCCTGTCTTGGTCACTGGGAATGCTTTCAATTTTATTTTCCAGACCCCTGCCTAGTCCCTACTGGAGACGGAGTCACATATGCCAAACTTTCAGGAAGTACTGATGACGTCATCTTTATTCATGGAAGTCGAGTATCGATCACATGTGACAGAGGTAACGATGGTCCAAGGACTTCAACGTGCAACAATGGTACTTGGGAGCCACTCGTCTTTTGCCCAGGTAATCCAAATGTGTACTTCTGTCTTAGAAGATGTTTTTCGCGTTGTTACGGAATTTTAAGACACGGTTTATTTCCCTACATAAAATTCTTTATACGACAGTATGTTTGTTTTTAATGTTATTTCTCTGAAATGTGTATGATGTATATAAAATGCAAATAATAATTCAGAAGAAAATCAATGATAATTTGAAATATATTTTTTTCAAGTTTTTTCCATGAAAATATTTTTAGTTTTTATGATGAGTTTGTTGATGCTGCTACCAGCAATGTACTCCACCGATCTTTTTTTTTTATATTTGTGATATCGAAAAGTGCTACTCGGTGCATGCAGGTCGTTAAAATGCTTCTACGAAATATGATGGAAAGAAAAGTATTTCCGGCAAGTTTCATGTTAATAGATCTTCTCTTTATTTTTGTTTCTGTTTTCTATTCAGATGCTGTGACGACCTTTGAACACACTTCTACCTCAACAACTGAATACTCAACAATCATTCTGACAGAAGAAATCACCGAATTTCAGACATCACCGGTTCGACTAACTTCATCCCCTAGTGTGCCTACTGAAGAGGACATAAGCTTAACGCAAATTACAGCATCAGAATATGTAACTACACTGGACATGGTTACCGAACTTCAAACGGATACTGTTAGATTGACAGAGGAAGGCAGCTCGACCTATATTTCCAGCAGCGAACAGACTTCAGCAACAGCTTCCACAACAGAAGCCGTATCTACGGATGTGTTTACAGTTTCACTACGAACCTCAACGCAAGAAGTTACCAATTCAATAACGTTACCTCCATATACTGAATTTCAAACGCACACGTTTGAATTAACTGAATCTGCACTAACAACCAGCCCTTTGACGACATTAGAGGAGGCTTCAACTTCACAAGTCCTAAGCACGACTGATATGACAATGGAGGTCCAAACAACGGGAAGTTTAGACCTGACTACATCATCAGAACTTCCGGATCTAACTAGTTTGTCATTGGTCACTGATGTTGAAACTGAAGAGATTGTTACCACCGGTTTACGTACAACAAACGTAGTTCTAACTAGTGGAAAAACACCAACAGGAATTATAACCACCATAAATGATCAACCCATAGGAAGTAATACTCCATCACAACTAACAGATACACAAAACACGGATTTCACTGTCGTTTCTCAGTTAACTACGCTTATCACGCTTACCGACAATCTGTCAGCAGGCACATTCCCTGCCAGCGAACTAACACAGCCGACTTCTTCAGCCAACCGTCCTCAGGTAACCAAACTTGAAACACAAACTACAGTGATAACCGATATTCCAACTGACAGACAAACACCAGAATCAACAGAGTTAACTTTTCAGACAACCACTCCTTATCAAGCCCATAGTAGTCAGTCCCAGTATACCGAATTTGACACCCAAACGGTTGAACTAACTGAAACACCACGAACTCCCATCTCTTCGACAAATGAACAAACAACAGGTAATATCGTCTCAACGGAAGAGGACAGCACTAAAATAAGATCATCTCAAACAGAAACAGTAACTGCAATGGCTACTGAAATGGAAGATATTACAACTCACGCTGCATTGTTTCCTACCGAATCATCAAAATTTACAGAAATCGTTTCGGAAAAAATAGAATTGACTGACGTCTCATCCACGAGCCCGACTTCAACAAGCAAACAGATGCCTCACAGTAGTCTTTCCATTCACACAGTTTTATTAGAAACAACAGAGGAAGCAACATCATTTCAATCGACACTTTCTCAATCCAGAGATATCACCAGTGTGCCAGCATTGACAGAACTAGAAACAATTCAGCTTACGGACACTTCTACAACTGACTTTATATCACCCTCAACACAAACTACTGATAATCTCTCAACCATTGCATTGGCAGGTACGACAACAGATAATAACGTTACGTCGACGAGAACAGAACTGCTTGGCTGGGAAACAACCACTCCATCGCTTGGAAGTACAACATTAAAAACGGCGGATTTTACAAGCATACCAGAAGTTACTGCGTATGAAACCAGAACTCTGGACGTGACAGAGTTTATTCAAACAGATAACCTTGTTACAAGCGAGGAGCAAACTGAAGTAATCACAATGTCCCGAACGACGGAAGACCATCTAACGCGTAGTAGTGAGACGTCTTCACACAACACAACATTCCCAGATACAGGTTCTTCACCAGAGTATACTGACCTCATAACAGAGACAGTAAAAGCAAAAGAAACAACCAACTTGCTTTCTACAAGCGAACAAGCTCTCACAAGGACTGAGTCGAGCACTGCCGATGATAATATTTCACTAACTTCTTCACAATTTCAAGCCATTGAAAATAATAGCCCATATACCATTACGGAGATTGAACTAGAAACAGTGGAATTGACCGAAACATCATCTCCAGACGTATTGTCAACAGTAGAACGCATAACAGAAATTACTTCATCTTCGATTGCCGAAGATATAAGCACCATATCGAATGAAGATCCGTTACGAACTACGTTCTCTGCAGTGACGTCAGCTATGGCCGTACCACGCATGACCGAATCTGTAACCGAAGTCGTTGAAATAACCGCTTCCACGGCCCTCCCGACGAAGACACCGGTACCAACAATTGGAGACATCTTTACTAGTGAAACTACAGCTGAGACACAAACGGAAATTCAGACAGAAGTAAAAGACTCAACCACCTTTTCTTCGTCATCTTCTGGAAGCTCAGAAGCAAATGAAATGACAAGTTTGCCATTGGTTACAGATTTTATAACGGAGACGGTTTCTTTCACGCAAATTCTCTCAACAGACCAACTTTCTACTAACCTGCAAACAGAAGGAACTACCTTGATCCCAACAAGCTTAGAAGTGAGTGCGGCACAACCAATACAAACTTCAGAATCGGTATATATTGATTTGACTAGCGTTGCAGATGTTTACGAGCTTGAAACGCAGACAGTTGAAATTTCAGAATCGCAAACATCGCCCATGTTTTCAGAGGTGAAAAGTACTGAGTTGCTGAAAACTAACTACGATGCGACGACTCTAGTATCGTATACAGAATCAGAAACAGTTAAGCCAATTGACGGTACTAATTTGCCATCTACTACGCAGCGTGGACTAACATCAGAAGATTCTGCTATCCTGACTGAAATTGTAACTGAAACAAAAGAAATAACATCGTCACGAAGCGTCAAGACCGATTTGCATTTGCAAGTAACCGAAGAGGAAACTGAGAATCCGACAACATCTGGGCAACCCGTCTCGAGCGTCTCTCCAGATGAAATGTACGTTACGGAAACCGTCACGGATATTTTGACAGGAGTATTGATAAATGCGACCAATGCTGAAATGTCATCATCGATACGTGACACAACTGTTGATGCAAAAACTGAAGCCATTTCTAAGACTACTGGGGGTGATCTTACAGATGAAATAATTCTTTCGTCGGCCCAAAATATGCCAACAGATGGAACAAGCGTCCCACTAATTACTGAGCTTGTTTCAAAGACACTAACATTTACTGAACTTTTGACTGAGGCAAGGAGTAGTACTGAATTAAGAACCGACGAATTGTTGCCAACTCAGAAAACTGAAACATCGCCAGCTTCCTCAGATGAAGACTATATAACACAATTAATAACCAGATCTACTGACCTTGTACCCTCTTCCACTGACCAGAGACTGGTAACTCAGAAAACAGAGGACACTACAACACATGTTGACGTCTCTACCACAGAAACAGATGTCATTACAAAGTTATTCACAGACGTGTTGATAACTACAGATCCACAGCTGACAGACATGCATTCGCACTCCACGTACACTGCTATGTATTCGACCAGAGATTCAACTTCACAAAGTGTGAGTCCTACACAAACCACTGCAGTTGCCGGTCCTGACGACTACACATCAACTGAAGATGTTCTAACAACAGAAAGAATTCCCGCTACTGAAAAGGTTACTATCACGGATACATATGAAACTTTTTCACCGAGTACAATTACTTCCACATTCGTTACTGAATCTGTAATCACTTCTTTTCTAACGAAGTTAATGAGTTCTGAGGAAACAACTTCTGCAAATGCAAACTTCATTACAACCGATGTATTGAAGAGCGGAACGCCGGTGAACTCACACTCGACCGATACCCAATCAACAGATAAGTATTCAGGTACAACGGAACGTACGGATCTCGAAACTAAACGTATGTCAACAATCGATGACATATCGACGATTGTAGAAGAGCTCACGTCCACAACCGACCAGAGTACAATACCCGATGATATGACCACCCATTTTCTAAAAACTGAATCATCATCAAAGACAATTGAAACCACTGGTGTTCAAGGGAGCACTGATGAGACGTCTTCAGCTTCATCTACGTTTTCCCCCGGAACATCATCAAGTCAATCTGCCACAGTCTCATCGGCTTCAAACGTAAATCGTGTGACCAGAACGGGTATTCTGACAACGGACTACACTTCGATGACAACATGGGTTGAAGCAGATACGATTGTGTCAACTGTAAACACGCCCTTACAGAGTACAACAACATCTCAAGAAAGTACTGGTTCCCTTTCCACCAAACATGTAACTACTACTGTTTTTCATGAGAGGACAGTCGTCTCTACAGAAAACGGGGAAAGCACAAGTGTACCTTCGGCCAGAATAACACGACCATCATCAGAACCATGGACCCCTACTACTAATTTTCTGCGGACAACTGCTCCTACGGAAGCGACCAATGGTGGGTATTGGTTTCAAATCCTTTTATATTTGATCTTTCATTTTTTTTAATAAATCAATAGAGCAGTTTTCATAGTCAAACTTATCTACCAACAATTCTAGAAAAGAAAGGGGGGGGGTATTTCACAAAAGTGTGTTGATACACTGAACATGCCAATATATTAACATATTGGTAAACCAATTTATTCTTAGAGAGTTGCTTAGAATTGAAAGTCATTTAAAATATATTTGAAATACCAAGTATGGTATGTTTTAATCATTTTCAGCAAATTCTAATACCCTCGATTTATAATAATAATAATGTTTTATTTACCCAGGGTAGCCACATTCAGCTGTAAGTTAGCTGCTCTTCCAGCGGGCCCTGAATAACATAAAGTTATTATTACCCTTCTCCTTTCTTAAATGCCGAGCGCCTGGCAAGAAGGTAGATGGTCCCATTTTTATAAGTCTTTGGTATGACCCGGCCGGGGATCGAACCCACGACCTTCCGTTCATGGGGCAGACGCTCTACCACTGAGCCACACATGACCGGTCTTTTCGATATTTATTAGCAATATTTATTGATTTTAATGGAATACAGTAAGTTTTATTTCAGTTCTTTCCCTCTAATCTACCTGTAGAAAATCTCATCATCGTGCTAGGAACAGTATGTGGTGTTGCAGGAATTCTTCTGCTAGTGTCAGGTTGTCTATGCTGTATACAACTTGCAATACTCCGGTCCAGACGACGAAGGCGGAGGCGAGATCGATTTTTGGATAATGATTTGGTAGGTATATACACACCCCATAAGTTAACACATCGAGTTGGGTTAAAAGTTTTACCATTTTTCTAAATAACGCATATGTGGTTTAAACGAAATTAGTTAATTAGATATTTCGAGAAAAGAGTTAAATATGCTGACAAAATACATAAAGAACATAACATTGCCCACATGCGTTATTTTTACGAATCTAAAATTGGTTAATTGCTGTTCAAAATCCCCTTCATGATATATCAGTCTGGAATTTATTATTTGGGAAATTCTTTTCTTCCATTTGCATGCTTGACTTCTAAAATGTAACACTAAAATATAAGTAGCGAAGTAATGATATAATCTCGTCTTATATTTCTTTCTTTTAAAAGTTTCCTCCTGGAACTGTCCACAACCCTCTGTTTGGTAGTGATGATTCATCTGCACGGACCAGTATCACTAGCTTACCTCTAAGCGACATATCTTCATGTAAGTATTACAACATATCCATTCGATAATCTGTCTCNGGGTATTTCACAAAAGTGTGTTGATACACTGAACATGCCAATATATTAACATATTGGTAAACCAATTTATTCTTAGAGAGTTGCTTAGAATTGAACGTCATCTAATATATATTTTGAAATACCAGGTATGGTACATTTGAATTATTTTCAGCAAGTCTTAGTAGCCTCGATATTTATTAGCAATATGTATTGATTTTAATGGAATACAGTAAGTTTTATTTCAGTCTTTCCCTCTAATCTACCTCCAGAAAATCTCGCCGTCGTCTTAGGAACAATAGGTGGTGTTTCAGGAATTCTTCTGCTAGTGTCAGGTTGTCTATGTTGTATACAACTTGCAATACTCCGGTCCAGACGTCGAAGGAGGAGGCGAGATCGATTATTTGATAATGATTTGGTACGTCTACACCCCATTAGCATGATAAGTTAACACATCGACTGATCCGCACAAAGTCCGAGGGAAATACAAGACTAATTAGTCTCGTTATTCTGTTTGATTTTTGCTGCGGTTGTTTCCAAAATACTTAGCATTAACGCGTATGTGATTTCAACGAAAACAGATAATTGTATATTTCGGGAAAATCATGAAAGCTACCAGGAAATACATAAACATATACATGAACATTAAAAAAATAATCTGGCCCGCATGTGTGATTTATCCGAATCTGAAAATCGTTTTGATCGTTCAAAATGTTATTTATTATTTACGCCATCAGTCCGGAATGTGTTACTTTGGAAATTCCCCTTTTTTCGATTTTCTTCGATTTACATTCTAAAATGCATTTAACGCTAACCAGTTGGTAGCAAAAATGTATAGTATCACTTCTTATATCTCTATACCAGTTTCCTCCTGGAACTGTCCACAACCCTCTGTTTGGCACTGACGATTCATCTGCACGGACCAGTATCACTAGCTTACCTCTAAGCGACATATCTTCATGTAAGTATTACAACATATCCATTCGATAATCTGTCTACGTCATTGCAATGTTATAATTTTAATGGATGAATGTTCATCTCTTGAAAGGCTGTCTTCAACATTTCCAATTTTATATTTACATTTTTCCCCTCTGTCTCTCTTTCTTTGGGTTTGTTTCACCACATTACTGACACTTATCACCATGTTTGTCGTTTTTAATTCCGAGGAGAAACAATTACCTTGCATCAAGATAACTATTGTTTTCAATGATTAAATATTAATTTTTTTTCATGTAATTCTAACCAACTGTGGATGATTTATTTATGTATACATTTGAACTGTTGATAGAATATGTAATTCGGCCACTTTAAGCTTTTGTTATCAAGTTAAGAATAACTGGTATTAGTTCTTGTGATATACATGTATATTTAAATGTAAATGTCTTATAATATTCTCTACATCAGACCTTACCTATATTAGTGTAATTGACTCTATGATGTTGACATGGAAACTGTCATTGGTTTGTGTATCATTGCTAAAATGTGGCTTTATCGTTTCCTTATTCATAATAGATCGATGGCAGAGTAAGGGTAAAGTGCCGTTCGAGCTTCAGATTGGATGACAGCTTTCTCCCACGATACTCTTATTTTGCGGAATGAGCAAGTTACTTCCTACCGAGGCTACTATCAGGGACAGAAAAGCAAAGAGCCGGATACGGAACGTTGAATATTTGCCTAAATATGGATGTTTCAACGAACCAATTAGACTGCATTGCTAAGCAATTCGTGTATTTGGAAGCAAAATTCCCTATAAGTCGCTTAGTTCACCAGATCATGAGGTCTTCGACCCGAACAAACAGTTTTTCCGATTGTGACAATGGACATCCCTTTCAGGTCACGTTCTGTGTATTACTCGTACTAAGAAACGTACTTTCGTGCATTTATGCCTATATATCTAGTGAAAACACCTGTAATTTTGCAAATGAAACATAAAAAGAGTCTAGAAGGTTTGTTATATTCCCAAAATATGAACTTCTCGTAGGTACATGGAGAAGTTCATAAAGTAACACGAAAGCAGAACAAGAGCATGAGGTAAAAATATTCCCCTTGTGCTCCTCGAGATAGATATATAAGTGACTACAAAATGCAAACTAATAAATAAATCAGGGCCCTATTGCATAAAAAGTTGCGTTTAAATGCAAGTCAGAAAGTTTAACGCAAATTTATTTTCACCCAATCAGGAGCACGTATTTAGGACTTGCGTTTAATTTTCTAAGTTGCGTTTAAACGCAACTTTTTATGCAATAGGGCCCTGGTCTGATTGACGAGTTAGGGATCCAGTGGGTATAAATTTATTTCCTTAAAACCCATCTTGATTTGTGAAAATGTCATACCAAGCATCAGCCCAACCACCTTACATATAATCGTGCTTTAATGAGTGACTATTGGATTTGATTAGGTTGATGTTACTTTTTAATAGGTAATGACGTGTAAGTTACCATACGATTTACACTAAGGTTGCATTACTACATTTATGATATGTGTTTATAATGTAAAAACAGCATTAATGGCAATATTTTTATACGAAATGCACTGAGTCCTGGCATCTTTTATTTGTGTGTGTATGTGTGTATTATGCACGCCATGTTTTCACTAAGTGACGGTAGCCCAAGGGGGGTTGTGAAATGCACTTTCATTGAAACGTGCTCTTCAATGATCATGCGTTTCAATTATGTTTCTCTATATTCAGATATTAGGTGCTATTTCGGGATTTTTATTATCTTTATTCTACCCCCGCCCCCTGCTATCGTCACATCGCGATGAAACGGGCGACTATGTTGATTATCAGCCAAGAGGTAGTAAGGTGTCGTTTTGTATGTGAATTCTGTACATTAGTGTACTGTATGTGCGCGAGAGAGGGATCGATAGAGAGATAGATTGAGTGTGTTTTTGTGTGTTTGTGTGTATGTGTGTGTGTGTGTTAGCATGTGGTATGCTTGTGATGCTTGCGCATGTTGACATTGTAAAGGGTTATGCCCGAGTCACATAGGAGCCCATAAGCAACACGATTGAACAAGACTTTTTGTCCAGTTCAGAGTTAATTGCTTCCGAACAAAGATTCGTGTCGAGTCGTATTCAGTCGGGGCTTCTATTTGCCTAGGACATTATCACAAGCGTTTGGATGTGGTTTGCCTGCAGACAACTAATTTGTGTGTTTAAGTGCATCCGATATGACTGTGTGTATCCCTAATTAGGAACCGATCTGGAAGTCATCAAGTATTATGGATGGTCTGAAAAAAACTATATTGGATTAAAAAACAAGGACAACGCCATAGCATTTTAAAGATATCGAAGGGCGTGAAGATGGCCATCCAACATTTTAAAAATGTACATTTTTTTGTTTTATCTACACGATATAAACTATTTCCGCAAAATGAAGTCGGTCATGGACAATAGAGCCGTACGCAGTGTATTGAACTGTGCGGTCACAGCAATAACAAGCCGGTTCCAATTTGAATAGCATTATAAAGGTGCATTGAATAGGCGTTCGATTTACTTCTTCGGAAATAGATTATATCGTGTTACTTCTCTCATGTGCATACGAGAAAATTTGGATAACTGCAGATGCGTGTGGGTTATTTGGGTTCAGGTGTGTGTGGGCAAGATACATTATGTGCATGAAAATGAAAAACTTTATAATAATATATTTGTTACTAGTATGGTATTTATCAGCAGCTGTTGAAGAGATAAAAAGACATGAACATTAGAAGATCGAGGATGAAGTTCATGGGTGTGAGAGAAGATTCTGTTTGGTTGATATACATAATTATTTTACTCGTCTGTGAGCGTAGGTTGTACACGTTTTTGTACTAAATTCGGTTTACATGGAGAAGTATTAGGTCACCGTCAAGACTCAAAGTTGCATTTGTCAAATAATCAGAATGGACTGTGATGGATCATTGTTTGCAGATCCTTTGTAAATATTAACAAACTGAATTTAAGCGATACCTCTAAAATAAATAAAAGCTGTAGGTGTGGGTTTCTTAACTATCGATCATACTTTGCAGAATTGTTCATGTTATAAAAGATATTGCAGTTTTTAAAATTGCTTATACAAATGTGTGTGATCAAATTGTCTGCGCATACTTAAGAAGGTCGTACATGAAAATGGTTTGTCGTCCCTCTCTCTTTTATTCCCTTATTCCCTTTAGCTCTCTCTATATTTTATTATCTTATATTATCCTCTCTATTTGTCTTTGTCGATCGTTTTGTCTGTGCCACCCTCTCTATCTCTCTCTACCTCTGTCTCTTTCTACTTGTGTTCGCATTGCTGTATTTACGCAGCAATCCCTTGAACTCTCATGTTTCCCTTGAAATAAAAAAAGGAGCTTGAGTTTTCGATCCTAGCAAAACTTAATCATAAGCGAAATGACAAGGAAATGAAGTGAACACAAGTACATAGAAAAAGCTAAACGAGGAGGTGGAGAGAAAGAAAGAACAGGATGTGCAGGGCAGCCAATCGCAGAGCAAGGAGGGACGAATAAAGAAACTCCAATAATTGAACAAAAGAAAGGTGTTTCCATTGAATGAAGAAATATCAGATGAACGAACTGTGAAAATTAGAGCAGAGTCAGACAATCCGTTAAATTCTCAATTTCATTCCGATCCCTTCTGCTGATGGGGATCTGTGCGATCGGCAATACCGACGGAATTTGTGACGTCATGTCGGCCAACTCCTCATTCGCCTTGTACATACAAAAATGAATAATGTAAAATATAAAGTAAGGGTTTAACATAACTTTTCTCAAAGTACATATAAAATCGATAAAAGATTGAAATACTTAAGCGGAAAAAGAATATTTTGTTGACTTTTCAACAAAAAAGGGAAATGTGGAATTTGTAAACAGATTGAGAACGGAGTTGTCCGACATGACGGACCAACACCAGAATTGCAAGAACCGTATATCAAAGATATTCGTACGGATAGATATCAGCATTTTTAATGATAATGTAATACATTAATCCACGGGCCGGGTAAACCGCTGACATTCATGTATATAAGTCGTCCGCATAACATACCTTCATTTATAAAGGGCTTAAAATTGGAATAATACCAATGATATTAATAACACACGCACACACACAAAACACAAATACAAAAAAAAAAACTATAGTACTTTGGCGGTAGCCGCAAGCTAGACAGACCGCGTTTATTATGCGTGAATCATTAAAAACATAGCAAGTGGATGCACGACTGTCAAGCATTGTACAAATACTGTAAATTGGTCTCGCCAACCATGAAGATATTCAGCATGATGAATATAATTAACCCCTTTCATACCAAATGGCAATGCTCTTGCATCTTGTGCCACATATTAAACAATTCCCAGAAGTGAAGAGTTATATTGTCATTGACAATGTGTGCATTAATTCTCCGATCTGAAAATAGACAGAAATCATTTGCGTTATCGTCAGGTAAAACATACATATTTTGAAAGAAAACAATACATTATTGGAACCAGGCTGATGCATGCTGTCAATGCAATTTAATAGCGATGGAAAGATACTGGAAATATTTCCTCGTCGGATTGTTATTGTTATTAATTACTTTGAAAGAACGTTCATTGGTCGCGGCAAGTAAGTTTCTTTACAGTTCTGTTAAATATTTGTCTTCTTGTTTTAATATTTAATCTTTTTTTAAAGAAATACTTGTCTTTTCAATATTGTTTTAGAATTCACACGCAGCTGTTGCTGATCTGTAGATTATTACCAATTACAATGTTTTTAGATATTCCAATTCAATTAAAAAGGAAAGTTCATTTACAAATCAGCCATTTAATTAAGTAACGCGATATTTTACAGTAGAAATAATTCAAGAATTAACCGGTTAGAATACAATATGTTGCCTTTCATGATTTTTTGCTTAGATTAAGAAATTTACCTATATCCGATGATAATTTGTGAGCTCATGCCCATTATATGAAAAATCCAAATAATAAATGAATATGCGCAGTTTAAAATCGAGTCGTGGGTAGAATTTTGTTATGCTCCGTTTATTTTGAATTCATGAATGAATGAAATTCAATTTGAAATGGTACACTAATGTAAGATCGTCACAATTCACACAGCCTGTGCTCGACCGGAGATCAACGACACCGACATTTCGCTAATCCCCGACATAGCACTATATGAGGAAATGACGGTAGTTATATTATTCTGTGACACCAGCATGGATTACGTGGGCTACGGACCAGTCGCGATCTACTGTTTGGCGAGCGAGTGGATCCCTGACCCGTCTGAGAGGGAATGTAAAGGTGAGATGTTGATTGATTGATTGATTGTATTTCCGTATGTAAAACATTTATAGTTTAAAAATACGTTGGATTGCCACATTCATCTTGTCCATCAAGGGGAGCTGGTATTCAAGAGGTCATCACAGTTAGCCGAAAAATCTAAGAAATAGGACAAAATTGCCAGCTTTCTTTCAAGAATATTATTTGACTATGGACAGAAAACATCTTTTCCACATATTCTGCCACGTGGAGGCGTCGTTGTGTAGTGGTCTGACTCTTGCCTTTCAACCAGAGGGTCATAGGTTCGAATCCCACCGATGGCATTTACTTTCCTTTAGCAAGAAATTCATCCACACTGTGCTGCACTCAACCCAGGTGGGGTTAATGGGTACCTGGCAGGAATATTTATTCCTTGAAATGCCAAGTGTGCTGGTGTACGCAGGGCTAATGCCAGGGTAATAATAATACAAAGCACCTTGGACACGTTTGACATTCCCTATTCAGGCCCCAAGCTTTGGAACTCCCTGCCAGAAGCGGTTCAGAATACACTCTTTCTGCATACTTTTTCGCGTAAAATGAAAACTAATTTAATTTTTTCGTAATTGTATACTTGTCTGTACTATTATGTTTTCTTTTTGTATTTATGTTAACATTAACATATGCATATGATTATTAATGTACTGGTATGTTCAATGTCCTATACACCAACATGACCAATACCTGCAACTGAAATGCTTGATGTCAAGTGTTCAATACACCAGATGCTTCTTGACATCGATATTCAATATGTGATAATGCCAAAATTATCTTATTCTTCTCATTGCTCTTCTTCTCTCTTACCATTTATATCTCTCAAACAGTTCTTTCTCCTTTATCCATCTCGTTTTATCCTTAAATTGTTTTGTTTTATTCAACTGATAATATATACTAATTCATTTTCTTTACACTTCTTTAAAAAGATGATTTTGTTTCACTTTGTTTGTTGTTAAGGCGATCCCAACACAAGCTATGCTTCCAGGGTACTCGCCTCCTTTGAATTGTTCACTTGTCATGTTATTTTGTATGTATATGAAAAATAAAATAAATTCAATTCAAATTTACAAAAATAGACTTTTAAAACGAACACAGACACGCACACACGCAAAGCACTATGATATTTCATTGTTTGAACGATGTAAACAGGAGTGGTACGCACTAATTCTCTTTCCTAAACAGCGGTACTTTTTCTATTGTTCAATTAGATGAGCTTATCTTTCCAACCACACTTTCTGACATATTCACAGTGTTTTAAAAAATTTATTTAATTTAGCACCTTGTGACGCCCCCGTGGTAACAGAGGGCGTGCTCCAATACGATGCAGAGACGATGGAGACACTGAGCATCTATCCACACGACACGGCCATACAGTTTGCCTGTGAAGACACTGAGAACACCGCACTGTATCATGAAGAAGGAGTAGATAAAAACATCTGCATGGACGGGAGCTGGGATTTTGAGAATGCTCCTATTTGTGCTGGTGAATAGTTGAAACGATATTTATTAGCGTATTCAGTTCACTGTTTTGTGTTTATAGTACACCCTCTGTTTGCACACGTCCAAAAGTTGGGAACGCCTGTTGTGTTAGCATGGTTTGATTTATTTGATTTTATGCATTTCTTTTTCCATCTCAATAAAACTTGAACAATTTAAACAAGAAATTAATTAATGATTTTGTGACAAACATAATGATGTTTACATATTATCCGTTATTTTTTAAGGAAATACTTATGTCTGATTCAATTTTCGAGTACATGATCTAATTGTTTTTTTTCTCTATGGCTCTCCACCTCGCCCTGTCTTTCTTATTTCGATTTGTTTATTTCATTCTTATTTTCACGACAGACACCAATTTAACACGAGAAAATTTGCAAATCATGAAGACAATTCACAATTCCACAAAAAAAACCGAATTAATACACCAAACATGTTTTTCCTTTTATATATATAAATCATCATCAATTAAATAATGTACCCTGAGCGCCTTGAGCATCCACATTTAATTAAGATGTATAATGCGGTATACACGATCCATATGTTAATTATTATTAATAATATTATCAAAGCAATTGTGCCAATGCTTCACTTTTGATTGAATTCTTCTAAAAATGAAGTGAACAAACCAAAATGGGGGATTGAGTAAGCAATGAGGAATATTAGCAATTCGCACGAGTGCGGAAGAACCTATGTGTACCTCCATATGCCCTGGCCTGAACTCAGTTTTATTATTTTTTTTTCTTAGAGCTGTGTACGTCGCCGTTGAACGCATCACCTTCCGGATCATTTGAGCACACGTCCACTGTCACGTTCACCTGTCAACAGGGATTCCACGCTATTGAACCAACTACACTAGAATGCATGGATGGACAGTGGGATGGTGAAGTTACTTGTGAAGGTAAGACACCATCATACAGAAGCCTAGTTCAGATTTTTAATAATATTTGAGAGTCTTATCCTCCCGATTTGATTTTCTTTCCATTGCTGCCAGACCGAGAGAGGGAGCGACACCCCTAATTCACCATGTTCACGGGCGACGAAAGCACTATCGCTTTCTGTACGAAGATGATCACGCCATCTATCGGTCACGCTCGTATGGGATAGACTAATGGGTTGCAGAAAAATTATGAACCGTTCAGAATCTTAACTAATAGGAGCCTGGAAGCAACACGGTTACATGCGGCTCTTTGTTTGATAAGTTCGCAGATAACTCCGGATATAGAGTCGTGTTGATTCGTGTTACTTCTGGAATCTATGTATCTGGGGCAAAATCAGAATCGCACGGTATTGCGATTTCCCAATAGGGAGCGGATATTTTGACATATTCGGACAAGCAAAAAAAAAAATAATGATAACATAAGTCCTTAACAGCCGAAAACGACATAGCAGCCCCGGGATTGTCACGACGACCCCATCGGCATTGTTAGTGGATAATGACTTTCTATCCTAAAATTCAACTAGATTAAAAATGTTCAAACTCCTTTTGCTTCAATCAATTCACCTAATAGTAGCTCTCCTTAATTCGATAAGCAGTTTCAGCAGTTATCTTCAGTTATTCGATCTGATACAAATGAGTAAAATTGAAAAAAATATTGAACGAAAAATGGTTGAATTAGAACTTAATGTATCCGCCTTACAATATACATGTATATACATCGGGATTCGATTCGACATGAACCAGATCCAAGTTCTCGTGAAAAAAACATACATTTTTAGCAAAACAAACTCAACTTTTATTTCAGGTAATTTTATTTGGGAATAAAATTTCGTTTTATTACATTTCCCTTTTTTACCTCTTTATGAATTAGGGAGTAATTTTGTGATAGTTACGACTTAAAGACGAATTTCATTACAGAGTATTGATAGTGCCGAACTCTGTAATAACTGCAATTTTTTAATGACAAATGGTTTTGTATGCTGCAGCTTTGCCAACTCCTACCAAGCCAGCAGTTACCAAGGTTACAGAGCCACCACCACCAGAAACGACGACCCAACAACGAGCCACGACCGGTCCACCTATTAGTAAGATTGTTGTCTTACTCTCATTACAGATAATCTATAAAATGTCTGGGTTGTAGAATATGTATCATGTGTATGTTGTAAAATCATTGTCAGGGCTGTTGAGGTATCAGTTTAATGAAAGTAATACTCGTATAATATACTTGCAAAATGGAAGATTTGTCCTAGAATAAGCCTCTTTATTAAGATACGATTGATGCAATTACTTGTTTAAGAAGGAAGGACTCTAATTGTTTGTTTGTATACACTGTTTACGCATAAAATGCTGCGTCATGTAAGATGAACAAATGCCCGTAGGCCTAAAGCGGTGAAATTCCATGACTGTTTAGTTATCATTCTTCTATTTTCATTCATTATTACTAGTTTGGGAACTGTTGATATCAACGCTGGCGTAATTTTGTACTATCGAGAAAGAAATGTTATTCATAGGGGGACCCATAATCCAAATCTTTTCTCATAAAATATTAAAAAAGAATGTGGTAACCACTAATTTTGAGGTTGATGTTCTCAATGAGTTTATGCATTCGCAAGTCATTGAAAACTATTTTATAATTTTCGTGAGAAAACGTATGCAACCGGAAGAACCCATGAGATAATAGCTGCGACCATTATTTTAACAAAAACCTGCGTTATTCATTGCGCGCTCAAGAAAGATACAGTGCCTTAACTGATATGAAGCACCTTATACACTTCTGAAAATAACTACGAAATCTAAATTGGTCGGCTTTGATATTCAAATATCAATTTAAAACAGCTGACGAAATATCAACGAGAACAACAAAAAAACAACAACCCCCATGGACAAACAGTATTCTGTTGTAACCTCGTTGATACAACTAAAATGGGTCATATCCCTCCAAAATCATTTTATTTAGAACTTTGTCACACACGTTAACTTTGCATGTTGTCCTTTCTTTGTATTTGATGTGTTTCTGATTTGTTTGATTGTATTAGTTTTTTATAAACTTGCGAAAATGAATAAATGTACAAATGTAAATGTCAGAAAATCCTTTTTGATTATAAACATGCGATCATTTTGCCCAATACACAAAAAAAACTGCATTGCTCTTTCTCCTCAGTATTCGGTTCCAAGACTGTAAAGATACAGTACTACCAGGAAGTTGTACTGTGACAACTCCCTAGTACTACTGGCTGTTTGGACATTATTATTCATGTACGTGTGGGCGTGCGCGAGTGTGTTAGTGCGTGAGTGTGCGTAAATCTTTTCTCATATAAAAAAAAGTAGATTTCCATCTTGCAGAAAAATTGGGGCATCCGCCCAGACTGTTTGATTTGCTGTCAATTCCAAATAGTAACACGGCCGCAGTTAGTTAATAAGTTGTAAATATGTTTATGTTCTCATCGAGTTAATAACGAGTAAATGCAATAGAGTTAATCAAATTTTGCAGTTGTTACAAAAAAAAAAAAATTGCAGTTGTTGCGAATCTTGCAAAGTAATTATATGTCACCTCTTTTTTTTCCCAAAATTATCCAAGTTTGTGATTTCCCGGATGCATCCCTGTTGGATCCCGACACCATCGTGACCCCGACCAAAGATGGCTACCCTCTGTATAGAATCATAGAGTTCACATGTGGTGGCATCCAACTGACTACAAGTGATGGGCCGAAGACATTCGTATGCTACAATGGGGGATTATGGCTACCTGCAACCGACGAGTTTAAATGCTATGGTAAAAGCTTACTGCAACGTCTTTGCATGCTCACAAAAATATTAGGGCAAAAATGTGTACCTCAAATGAGTACAGTCAGACGTAACACATGCTGATCCCCTATGAGGTTCAAATTCATAGCCCCAGCTTCGCAAATGCTTTGGTACAAAATTGTACCTTTGGGATAAGGTGTACCCCTTCATTCGGTATAATTTTATATTTAGAAATTTCAACTTGGAATTTTGTTGTTGTAATTTCAATAATAATAGATACGCGGGGTTTTCAAGGTACTATAGTTTAATAAATAATAATAATAATAATAATAATAATAATAATAATAATAATAATAACGATGATAATAATAATAATAATAATAATAATAATTAGTGAATGCGTGTATATAGCAATGCCTGGAAGGAGGAGTGAGAGGAAGAGAGCAGCTGCGAAGTTTCTCCCAGAAACCACAACGGCTCAAGGAAAGCCAACCCCCAAACGCCCATTCGTTGATAACAGTTACGTAACAAGATGACAAGGGAAGACTATAATCTTGAAATGTACATGTATTAACAACAAAAGTTAGTTAGCAAACTTTTGATCGATTTATTTAAGGGCCATGCAACGCACCACCGGTAGCTACAAACGTTGCCTACGTCCTTAGCGAAGGGCAGAACGTGGATAACCTGTACAGCCACAATGCAGTGCTGATGTTCACATGTTCATCCGAATGGCAACGGTCCGATGGTCCCTCGGTGGCATCATGTTATGATGGAACATGGAATCCACAACAGCTACCAACATGTGAAGGTAAAGAGATTTCTTATTTTTAAACGAATGTTAGCAAGTAACACTTAATAAAAATAAAACCAAGGATAAACTATTTTCTTTTCCCGATAGCAATAGAAGAACAGTAGTATGTTTCGATTTGGGTGGACGGAGGCCTGTAGACGGTAGGAAACGATTGCGCAACTAATTCAGACAGTAAATGGCAAATGCAAATCTGATATAATGTCAATAATTTACGTTCATAATTTAACCCATCAGTTACGCATATGTATCATGTATTCTACCGTCCACAAGCACTCGATCATCAAAAGTCAAGAACATGCCATCAAATGTACACGGAGTTTAAGAGGATAATATTTGTACAATATTCCTCCCAGTTAGAGAGACCGATTTTAGAGCAGTTCAATTTAGTGATCCACCTTAAAAGAAACTGTGATCTCAGTCTTATCTCTACCCCCCCCCCTCTCCCTCTACGACACGTTTAGATATGGATTTTCTATTTTCGTTAAAATTATATTGTGTAGATGTGATACCATATGAGCTGGCATTACTGATCACCTATATCAACAATGATCTAGCCTTCTACACGACGGAGTATGCCGACACAGAGTCACAGGCCTACGTCGAAATGGAGACAGAGGTTGTGAATGCGGTAAGTCCATCTAATTCAAATCAATTTTCGAAAACAAGAAAACCAGGTTTATGGAAAAGCACTTCAAATCTTCGGGTCTGAAATGAATGAACTGTTGCATGAGAAAGATGTTAAGGCACAAATCAGAATATAATAAAAAAAAAAAAAATAAATAAGAAAAAGAGAGAATCAGGGTGCACCATAAAGGTATATACCTCCATGTGGTGCACATGTCTCGTTGGTTGGTTGGTGATAGAGTCAGATGGCGCCCTTTAATATCTTCCAGATTATTCGCCCCCATTTTCTTATGCTTCCTGAGGGAAACCGTCGCATAGATAGAGCTGTATATCAAATGCAAAAAAAAAAGAGAGAATATATCATTCACCTTATACCCAGCCTTTAATGCTATGATTATTTTCACATTAATTGACGGGAACAAATATCATCAATATGTATGTATATAAATATTTTCTTTTCATTACATATCACAATTTGTTATTACGATTTTGATCGCTTTATCTTTCAGATAAGAAACATCTACGTTGATTTAGAAGGCTACCTGATTTCTACGATAGTCTCCTTCACAGACCCAGGTTCGGTTGGAATACACGTGAACTCCATTGTTTTCATCAAGAAATCTTCCGATTCTGTCACGGTCGAGCTAATTGATGATCAGATAAAGAACACATTGAGACAATCTTCAGCCATCGATGGGCTGTCGTATCGCTTTACCATCTATGGTGCCTCCGTTCTGGTTTCACGTGAGTAGTATGGAATGCAACTTAACCCATTGACTTCTGAATTCTTTTATAATTCACATTAACTTTGTGCAGGAATTACCCAGTTTGAGTAGTCAGAGGCTAAAACAAGATCGCCTCTGAAATATTGCTATTGACGCAAGTTAATTTCTTACAAAAGAAAAACGCTGACCATTTGGAGAATTGTTAATTCCGTGGATTAAGATCAATAATAAGAACAAATTTGAGAAATGATAAAAGATAGATGCTGTTATACATGGAATAATTACTGCGTCCGATAATGGTCCGACTCCCCGTCTGTTCCAAGTTGAAGGTGTTTATGTTTTCGTTTTCATTCGTGTCAGAGCATGCCCAAAAGTTTAATATTAATGAAGCTCTAACAAGGTGGTAGCACCCCCTTCTATCATAGCAGAACTTGGCTCTGTACATTGTGTTCTTGTTTTCTTCTCGCGCTTTGAAACATCCGTTTAAAGCGCACTGTACTGTCAATTCAGTAGGTTACTATTATGACATAATATTTGTTATAACATAATCGTTGCTAAAACACTTTCTTCCTTTCCAGAGCCATGTGAACCACCTGCTCTCTCGGATGGTATAACCTACCAATCTTCAAGAGAGAAACTAGAGAACGTCTGGTACTCACACAGTACAACCTTTACTCTCTCCTGTACCGACGAGAAACTCGTCATACGTGGAGCTCAGGTGCTTACCTGCGATCACGGACTTTGGCTGCCAGCTGAGGAGCCACACTGTGGAGGTACACATGATTTATTGATTGGTAGTATAAATGCTTATGATTTAGCATTTGCATAGTGCAAAACATTTTAAAAAGAGGAGAGGTGAACAATTACAAAAGGGAAGAAAATGGAGAATGCTATCACAGAAAACACTGCTGCCGGACATGAGTTTGGATAAAGGTATTCTGTATATTCTAAGAAATATTGTGATTGATGCATGGGGCATGAACGTATTCCATAATTAAATATGAAGTTTGATTTGCCATAACCATGCGAAAATGTGTTTCTATAATGAAAAAAGTACTACCTAAAACTTACATTCGAGTATGTCTTTGATATCTAGTAAAACTACACTTTTGTTTTTTCTAATTCCAACAGAAGCAACGACTACTTTAGTTCCAACATCTGAAGCCGCCACACAGGCATCAATATTCACAGAGGACACGACAGAATCATCCGTTACGACACCAACTACTTCCCAAGAGACAACAGAATCCAATGCAAGAATGACAAAACCATCCGAAATGACTCAGAGCACAGTCAGCCAAACTCCATTATCTACAAGTGAAATTACAGAAATAATACAAACGACGGAAACCTCACAAGCTGCAGAAACTACAGGTGGTCAGACAATGATTTCCACAGTTGATATCGCAACAATCTCAAGGACATTAGAAACGATCACCAAAGATGGGACAACAGTTCCCACCGACAAGCTTACTGGGCCATTAAGAACCTCAGAAATTATACCTACAGATGGGACGGCCGTGATCACAGAGGGGAAAATGGAGACATTAAGAACATCGAACACCTATTCCACAGATGAGATAACCGTTTCAATGGATGGAGTAACAAATCTTCCACAAACGACTCAAAGTACAACTATAATTATTACAGATTATACTACTGATCCGTCTGAAACGATAATAGTAACTAACGAAAGAGAAATGACTGCAACTACACCAGTGACAACCTCGCCAAGCACCACTCAAACAGAACCTTCGGAGACCACTGACACGGCTGGACCACTAGTAACAACATATCAAGGTACGCTACCAGACATCACCACAAGTAGTGCGCCACCAACTTCCATTGCAAGTGAATCCCCTGTATCCTTGACTACATATGAGATGGGGTCAACCGCTGGAAAGTCTACGATAGCAGAAGCAACAAGCCCAGAGTGGACAAATTCGACCAGCATATCACCAGATGAAACTTCAGATTATACTAGCTTAATCAGTGAAGCAGCTAGTACGACATCTTATTCGGTTGATACTGGTACAGCTCGGGTATCTTACCTGCAAACGACAGAGGAAAATACAGCGACCTCATCCACTGTGTTAGCAACAACCTATCAGTTAACAACCGGAGAAGATTTGACGAAGATTGAGACTGTCCCATTAACCACTACTGGTGCAACCTTCCGAACAGTGTTATCAACAGACATAATATCCACTTCAATTTTGACTTCAACTAATGGCGACAGAACCTCAGTTTCTACCTTAATGGGTAGCACAGATGAACTTACCACTGGTATGAATTCAGATCACACAGGCTATACAGAAGAACTCGTTCAGACCGATTATCAAACTATCAGTAATACAGATGGTAAGGTAACATCTACTGTAAGTGAGCGAAGTGAGCTTATAACTCAGACTTCATTAACCTCGGTAGGAGTAAGTGATACAAATCAATTTACAACACAAGAACCGAATTCGCTGGCGATAACATCAGAGGAGACACATGTAACTACGGAGGCTGAATTTAGAACTGACTTGATCAGTATTGGTACTACAAGAAACACTGAACTACCGACTTCAATCGATTCGACCACCCCAACCTCACTACCAACATCTGTAACTGAGGCCACTTCTGTTAATAGTGATAGATCATCAGATGGTACGTCAGAGGTGGGGATATCCTCCCGAACAATTACAGATCCCCCAATGACGAGTTTGGTGGAGTCATCAGATATTTCTACTGAGTACACACAATCATTTACTGATTTGCTTACGTCTCAATCTTCTCCGAAAACTGAATATCGTGATACAAACGACGCATCAACTACTAAACCAACATTCACATCCTACACATTTATTGCTACAGAAACATTCGCGACGGATATAGTTACAGATATTGCATCAGTTGCGACAGAGCATGATCGATCTGAAGCTCCTGCTGATACAACAACATTTCAGAACACTGTTGGTGACACGGTGTCGACAACCACAAGCCCAGCTAAGATTACAGCAGATTTGTCTACAACACAGATATCTACAACAATCTCTAGAGATGGAACTACTGAGAAGCAGTTTCCTGCATCTTCAACAGTTTCTAGTGGGTACACGTCTGTTAGAGATGGCACCACATTGCCAAATCGTTCTACTACTGAGCCAATAGAAACTATTGTCATTACTCTAGACCCATCTACAAAGAGTGGGTCTACCGCATCTGAGGCTACGGAAGTTATTTTAGAAACGTCAGCTAGAGTCATGACAGCTTCCACACATATAACCGATGACCTCACAACCTCCTTTGACGTGACTGAGTTTAGCACAACTGCCTTTACCGAGACACTAGCTGTAAGTGAAACCTCAACAGCAGAGTCAACCTCGACACGTTCTGAGACTCCAAGACCTTCAACAACTGAACGTTCGGAAGTTACAACTTTCAGTACAGGACTATCATCATCAAGCGTTACAGAATTTACTTCAGGTTATTCTAGTAACATAGTTGACACAACAACAGACTTTGATTTGACAACGGTCTCAGGTGCAACATCACCTGGTTTGATTGAACAAAATACAGATGTGACCGAAAAACAAACAACGATCGAGCAAAACACGGAGGAATTAACGACTGATATAAAGACTGATATATCGGAAACTACTTTTGGTGACAAAACTACAGTTACAGCCACTCCTTCTATAACACCTTGGGTCCCGACAGATATGAGTACTAACAAAGAAACAATGACTGGGAAAACGACTTTAAGTCTGTTAACAACAGAAAGTAGTTCTCTGACAACGGATTTCTTAATAACGACGGACGCAACGACAAGTGACACAATCGCGACAACTGTAATCAGTGTACAGACGACGCATGATGCGATAACAACTTGGGATGAGCTGTCTTCAGCAAGTGATGAAGCAAAAACAACCACCCCCGACGTAACACATATAATGTCTTCAGCGCAGACGACTGCTGAATGGTTGACGACGGATGAATCGACAACAGACTCGGGAACAACTATGACAGACGAGAGGACAGACGACCCAACCTCGAAATTATTCACGAATGGTTATGTTTCACCACAGACAACAAGAATGGTGAATTCCACACATGAACATGGTTTTACAACAACAAGAGAAAGTATATCAACAAAATCTCATACTGACACAGCTGAACCAATCTCTAAAGGTTCATTGCAAACTACGATGCCGACAGGAACTACCGACGACCGTTCAACTGTTCTAACCGCAGTGATGACAACTTCATATGAAAAGCAATCCACGGATGGAATATCTACTGCGGACACAAGTAGTTTATCGACTGTAGAAGTTACAACTGTTGGTTTCATGACATCCAAGCAGGATGTGAGTGTAACAACCAAGTCATCCACGTCGTCTAAGAGCGGCATTACTGAAGGCATCACTGGAACATCTAGCAACCTGCCAACGGAATCAACTCAAACGCATACCACAACTCAAGCGAACGTTGGATCAACAGAACAGTTTGTCACTACCAGAACGCAGACACAAGGTAATTTGAATCATATTTATTTCAACTCTGTTATTTGAACTCTATTATTTCAACTCGATTAATCATATAATGCCCGGTCACATACGACCCCGGAAGCAACACGATTCGCCCCGACTCTTTGTTAATTCACAGTTAACTGCCTCAGAACCAGAGTTTTTCATACGAAGTCGACGTTTAGGGCCGATGTTTAATGAAATGAAAATGTTTTCAATGAGATAAAATCAGAAGGAAGTGCACATTGAAAGACATTTTGCCAAAGACAAATGCCAATGATCATACCTTTCGACTTGCTGACTTTACCCTTCATTTTTTTTCACAGTATAGGTGCTGTCCGTGCTTCGACGGAGGCTGCATTGCGAATATTTATGGCGTTGGTGAATTACTCGATGGTTTGACTTACAATTTTGAGTTTGAAATCCAATTACATTTAGAAAATTCAAAAAACATAAAACGTGGTTAATTACGATATATTATAATTGTCCTCATTACGTAGACATACTACCCATACGCGTTTTCTCCAATCCCTCTCTCTCTCTCTCTCCCTCTCTCTCTTCCACTCTCTTCCTAACATAAGCTCCATGTGAAGACTGCAACCAAGAGACAGAGACATGCTTGGATGGACGATGCCAATGTAGACCGGGGAAGTATCGGACATCCTTCAACAAAGTCTGTGAAAGTAAGAATACATTGTATTATGGAAGCATTGAATGATGAATTTTCCAGCAACTAATCCATCTATTAAATGGGGAAAATCTAGTGCACAACATTTATATTGCACTTGATACAAAATAAACCAAATCACAAATGATAGTGATAATAATATTCCTGCAACTACTATTCATATTTCTACTACCCTTTAAAATGGCTAACATGTGTAATGATTTGCCTGGTCAATGCAAAATGTATCACCTTCTGACCAAAATTTCTAGGAGTTCTGCAAAAAAAGCATTACTGTTTCCCAGCTTGTTAAACAATTGAGCCATTATCAGCATGTGGTGTTTTTTGTGTACTGCGCAAATTATGAAATCCTCCTTTTTTGCCGAATCTAAAAGATACTCCACTGTGCTACTACAAACTTCAGAGCGGAATGAAAGAATATGAAATCAGAGGATTCGCTTCCCTCGCAGTATACATTTTGTAGAAATTGCTACTCGAAAATACTTCAACCAATACATCCCATCTATGATTATAAAACTATGTAATATTTTACAAGTGATAAATGTTACTGTCTTTTGCAAACATTTTTATTTCTATTAGATGCGATGTCTTTCACCTTCTCGTTCCGTATTGTTCTTATCGACAATGGTCAGGCTATCTTTAGTCGAGACCTCATGGACACTCAGAGTACAGCCTATCAAGAATTGCAGGAGGATTTAATTCAATCGGTAGGACGATCTTACATGTCCATCCTCTCTCGAATGGGGTTTGTTAATGCACTTGTTCACTGGTCTGCTGGTTACCAAATTTGTTCCAGGAACGGGAAGAAAAGTTACCTGAAAATGAAACGTTCTTTTTGTTTTTCAGTTAATTAAGAAAAACCTGTCTTCTCGGAATGAAAGTAAGGAGCAAATAATTCCTACCGTAATGTGCTGATCAAAATTTGTGATTTTCTTGAGGATATTTCAATTACATATCAGTACTGTGACTATGAAATGATTATCGTTTATTCTTCATCATTTCTATAATCAGTGTTGCCATATATTGTTGTACTTTTTATCATTATATTCTGTCTGTTATTAGTATACCTTTAGTCCCCATCGTCTGGTTACTATTACCATCACCATTATCACCATTATAATTTGATTCGGCCATCACTTGAACAATGAAAAAATACTAATTTCCGAAATGGACGTTCAATTTACGAGGGAGGTTTCATGACTTTCATTGGATTGAGAATATGTTGTGCGAGAAATAACACAACTCTAAACATTATTGCATCGAAACATTTCCGGCGAAAATTCAAACGAAATGATGGAGTCCCCAATGCCTGACAAGAGGTAAAGCAATTTCTTTAGCTCAGTTGTAGTCCTTATTGCTTATTTTCTTAGTCACTCTCAGACCAGATTTCATTTTAATGCAATTACAATGATAGATCAAATTATAGATGCATTTCTTATTTTGATCTTTAAAGATTAATACAATATTCGATGGCATACCAAGTTTCTACGGATCAGATGTGCTCTCATTCCAGGCTGGCAGCATCATCGCTACATCACTAGTTTACTTTGAATCAAATGCGCCAATAACAAATGATAGTCTAGCAACTCATATCGATGACGTCATGAATATGGAGGACTACACGATTAGAAACACCTCGTTGTACACATTAGATGCTGGCTACATCACCATTAAGCGTAAGTAGATGGCAAAATATCTAAAGGGAAAAGTGAACTTACAGAAGTGACAAAACAGAAACAATCTCCCGAAATTGTAATGCTATTAGAAATGAATATTCCTGTCGCACATGGTTTATTTACCCATTCATCGTGCCGGTTATGGCCAAAGCTAAAAGGATTACAAGTCTTCACGTTTCTAAAAAAAAAAGTGGTCAATTTCAATATTGTTGCAATAAATGTTCAGAATTTGTATTGTTAAATGATTTAACAGAATAATATCTTTATGAAAATGATCTGACAAAACCCAAATTAAAAGTCAGCCAATTGCCTCCATCTTGTGTGAAATGATGTATCTTTATAATCTTTATTAAACGAATCTAAACAGCTACTGATGAGTGTCAACTGGGAATAGACGATTATTCACCAGACGCAAACTGCTCCGATACAGAAGAAGATGGCTTTATCTGCACCTGCCATGAAGGTTACACGTCTGTATCGACCCCTCCGGGTTTACATTGTGAACTAGGTGAATAATCCCCTTTATCATATTTCATTTTTGTAAATTCAAATTTATTTTAAAGGTAGAATACTTCTTTTTCAGCCTAAAATTTGACTTTCCAAGATTGTTGTGTTATGTTGAAGAGTACTAAATGTTAGAACTTATCACCTAAAATTTGACTTTCCAAGATTGTTGTGTTATGTTGAAGAGTACTAAATGTTGAGAACTTATTACCAATCGATTAAGCACAACGATTCGTCATGATAAGCGCCTTTATAGTTATTCCAATGATAATTCTTTTATGTGGGCCTCGAATTAGTGGACCGTGCGTTCAAAATTCAAAACAGCCGTTGACCCCTCGTTGACCAATAGCGCAAGAGTCTCTCTCAGTGCGTATTATGCATGGTGTGGTAGTGTATTGATATGCACACTGCATGTGCTCTTACATTGTTTTGTGTGTATGGCAGTACGCTAGAAGTATCGCGATACCGTTTGTGTCAAGATGAATTATGATAGAATAGACTTTTATTTCAATTAAATATTCTGGACTACATTCGACTAAAATACTTCATAGAGGTTGGTGTTTTTTTTTGGCATATCCAAGGTACACAACAAGTTGTAAGCGTAACCGTATGTGTGCAATTGTAGTTTTCTACCTTTAACAAATGTTGGTTTGGATGATTTAATATATCCTTAATCTCCTGTTAAACGTGTGTTAGAAATAATTAAAAACCTGTTCCATCACAACTACGAGAGGGCACTTCATATTTATGCTAATGTCAATCAGATTTGATAAGCTCACATGAACCAGGATTTATCTTTATATTTGACATCAAACAAAACAATTGTCTTTTATGTCACTGGCTAGAAAGTTTTAACAACCTCCAAACATTTAAGTTATACCAGCCTACACTACAAGCAATCAGGTGAACTGAACATTTCGATCAAAAATTCGATGGATTCTCAAGGAGCTGCATTGTACCCAACGTGGCTGAGGACCGAATATAAATGACCATATTGTGATTTCTTTCTTTTTTCTCTCTCTTTTTTTAGAATTGTGCGTCTTGACGCGCCTGTTTGAAAAGTCTAAATGGATTAGAAAGTATGCATCAATTATCATTTTTCCATCCCTCAGTCCTCATTTATAGGCCTGGAGTAATAATATCCTTATGCTATTGCAGGGCATACTGTGAGAAAAATATGTAAAATTGAAAGGACAATAGTCGGGAAAACAGTATTATTATTATTCGAAGAAGGAGTAGTAATCAAAATTATTTTTGTGGAATCTGTGTAATGATGTATTTTCATATCATTATAAGTAACAACAACTGCGACGCTCACCGTGGAGAGCAATGACAACACACAAATAATAGGTAAGCAGGCTCTCAACTGAGAATTAACCGGAATGTACTTATCATGTTAAAAAAAGCTTTAATGCTTTGAAAAGGGCCATTCAGGATTTCAGCTTCGACTGAATCATTTTTGTCACATAACTAGCAACATGCCATTGATATGTGTCATTAGTTTAATCGGTTATACTGTAAAAACTTTTTTTAAATTGTTGTATGAATGAAAAATAATCTTCGCTCTATTCCCCATTCAAGCTTATACAGTAAACAAACAGAAACACATCAGATGCTCATTTTCGAGGTACCAGAAAATATATCAAGACTGTGAAAATTGACGACAAACAGTTTGGGTTCCATATAAAACTTGTTTATTGTCCTCTGTCTAAACTCCTGCCATTAAGTGTAAATAGGGCATCAGAAGAACTCGTGTCAATGTTGATCTTAATGATAAAGAAATATTTAAAGCATCATATATTTAGTCACAAAAGTTCTCAGTTCTAATTTCTTTTTACAATTGGAAGAAAAAAAGGAAGAAAAAAAAATCGTCATCAAGATAATCAGAAACTCCTGCCATTAAGTGTAAATAGGGTATCAGAAGAACTCGTGTCAATGTTGATCTTAATGATAAAAAAATATTTAAAACATCATATGTTTAGTCACAAAAGTTCTCAGTTCTAATCTCTTTTTACAATTGGAAGAAAAATAAGGAAGAAAAAAAAATCGTCATCAAGATAATCACACTTTAATGTCGAATGGCATCATTGCTGTGACCTTCAACATATTTTGTTGTATTATCTACTTCTCACAGCTCCATGGATCTTGATAATCGTCTCTATCGTATCAAGTTGTATAATCCTCCTCCTGATTGTGGCACTAGTATGTGTTATAAAGAACACGGGATTCTGCCGACGTCGTAGCACACACCCAGAGGCAGTCATGGTAGTCCCAAAATCAAAGAAAATTAGTAAGGTACATGCTTTTTTATGTCTAAGATTGGATAATAATAATAATACATTGGCTGCCGGGCTAAAGCCAGGATAATAATGCTGCGATTGTAGAGCGCTTAGAGAATTCTTTCATAAAGAGTTGATAAGCGCTATATAAAAGCCTTTTATTATTATAAGATTGGATACATTGCACTTTGAGAATAATTCGTCCGTGTTTTCACAATATGAGTTACAAATTAATCGAAACGTGTCCTCTTATAGATTTAACACGTTGTTCGATAGGTTGTCCATTGAATTGGCGCTATGTCGGCATTTCTTTATCATCATGAAACAATACCCTTTTACTCCCGTCACTTCGTGAAAACAAGGACGAATTGAGTAGGGTTTTACTAAATACGAATCATAAATCTCTTTTGTTGACACTCGATTAGAATCAATATATAATCATATTTTGATACTGTTACTTTATTTGTCAAATAGATATATACAACGAAAAAAAAGTGCACAGAAAATTAAAATCAATCGTCTAAATAGTGGATGTGTGGAAAGCATTTTACGAGAGCTTTTGAAAAAAGACAAAGACATCATTTCAAGAAACTAATATCCCTTCGTGTTTTTATTCTGAATGTCGGTGATTCCGATACAACCGGACATCAAAGCATTCTATTTGATTCGAAAATTAAGTCTTTTTTGCATTCATGTATCGCACATTTTGCTGATCAATTTTAAACTGCTTGTTTACAATTTCATCAGAACACATCAACGTTGATAAATATTATTAACAAATATTTAATTCATTCAAGCTTATTTTTAATACTGAAAAGCAATGCACATTCTTTCTTTTTTTTTCTTCTTTCTTTATTGTAGTTGGAGCCTTTCCAGGGGTACTACACATCATTTACAGAATCTGTTGACGATTCATCCGAATCCGTGGAAGATACTGCGTTCTAAAAAAATAAAATTGAAAAATAAAAAATCGAACAGTCTTGCAGAATCGGTTTTAGATCCTCCTCCCCCATTCCACTGTACAATAATGGGTTTTCGAAATTGATAGACGGTGACTTGTCTCCGGTGTAGAAAACGAGCGCCAATATGATCTGCGCATTTATAGACGACAAGCGCGCAAATGATTTGCGCATCTTAAAATTTGCACGTCAGATCAGCACTCGGTACCTTCCACAAGCACCGTCTACCAATTTCAAAGGCCCACTAATAAATAATGGCTTTTGTTAGTTAGTCAACGCCGGCTTGCGGGCAGTAGAAAACGGGTATTTAAATTTGCCGTGCTCCCAAAAAGATGTGCAAATCAGTTGCACACCTGTTTTGGAATACGCTGATCAAGTGCACATTCGTATTTTGTAACTTCTACCAGCCACCTTCCACCATGTCCACCGATTTCGGAAATCTACTAGTACAGGACTGCGATGGACGAGTCGACATGTAACCTATGTCGAAGGGTCCTGCTGAGGGTGCGACTTGCCCGAGTTATGTCCGCCAATAATTCACAGTCATGACTGAGTCCTGTCTGATATGTAAGAAACAGCAACGTCACAGTTATTAAATGGCCGGTAACGGCTATATGCAACAAAAAAGTGTACATAAGTGCTGGTTTGTGGTGTTAAGGATGTTTTTAAGGCTGTTAATGTTAAGGATGTTGCATCTTTAACCTGTTCTCCCGGGAAACAGGCAATTATCAGTAGATTCTTGGATATTTTGTTTCGTATGTGCAATCAAATGTAGGGTTAGTGTGAAATATGTAGGAATTTAACAAAATATCCGCAGTCAAGCATTCCATTTTCTATTATTCTGTGTCCACTGAAGGTTCTTTTTCGATGTCTATAAATGGAGTATAATAATTTTCAAAGTGACTAAATATTGTATCTACACTGTTAAAATGCGTATGACGATACATCGGGCATAATGCGCAAAAATGTGCTCCGTTTGTATTTTTCTAGAAGCTCTTTCAACGTATGCAATGCATTTCATCTCATGCATAACATAACAATAACATACTATATGTACGCCTGTTGATGTATTTACCAAATTCGTCATACTTCAGGAATACGCCAGCTAGATAGTCATATTGTGACATCCCTATAGCTTAAAGTAAAAAACTTTAAGCATTTTTGGCCCATCAGTTTAAGAGGGGAACATGTGGTAAGCCTTCCAGTGTAACCCGCCAGGATATCTTCGCTCAGTGATTACACAAACTATTAGAAACAGAACTGTGGAATGACTTGCTCTTTCTTCTATTTTTTTTCTGCTATAGCAATGATAAATGTTTGAACTAAAAATTTTCATTACGTCATTTTAGTTCCCTAATTTGATATTGTAAATAAAAAATGAACCAGTATGCATTTATGAAGTTTGTGGTGTCAAATAAAATCAAACGCACTTATACATTTAATAAAGTGTGTCAATGTGTTTATTTTGTACCCAATCTGTGATCACTTTGTTTAAAAGATAATAATGATCTTACTTCAATAATCTTGTTGGTATGTTTGATTTGATTAAGTCCTGATTGGAGTTCCCTGGCTACCAGCGAGAATTTTGGGTCAGCTTAAGACAGTGACTTAATTGCTAAAATTGCATCTGTGCGGTATATCGTTAAAACATTTTGAGGGGAACAAACCCCTGGAATAACAATCGTTCTTATTGAATAAAGAAATATCAGATAAACAATCTACAAAAAATAGCAGAATCGGACAATCCGTTGAAAAGCAATGAATCGACAAATTCAGAGACATGACGATCCCTGCCGTTGGGATTTTGCAATCGGAAACATTGGCAGAATCTGTGATGTCATGTTGGACAACTACTCATTCACTCTGTATACAAAGTCTAGCATTTTCTTTTCTTAATTGAAATTCAAATTTACTAGAGTTCACATTAATCCTTCAAAAAATAAGTACAAAAACAGCGAGTTGTTTACAAGTACATCAGAATTTCTGTCACATTTGCCGACCACACGGATCTACATCGGCGGGAGGGATCGTGATATAATCGAATTTTGCTCAAATTTCCAGTTTGTCCATTTTCTTTTTCTTCGTTTAATTGGAGCACGATAATGGATATTCACAGATAATTATGACTATTACGTAACTCTTTATGTATGGTTTATATAATTGGAATTTCTATATAAAGAAATAATATGATACATTAACCAGTGATTAACCTATATATGTCTTCCAGATTTATCAGGTAAAAAAAAGATAAACAAGATTCAATTCTACCGTACACATGTGCTTTCTTAATACAACGTTATATAGTGATTGATTCTGCATACAGAATATCACATTAATATACCTGTACATTTGAATAATTTTATCTGTGATTGGTGATTTAAAAAGATTTAAAACAGATTTAGAAAATAGTGCGCATACCATTATTACTTTTACAATATGAATAAACAAATCTTGATTATTCCTCGGGATCGCTGATAATGACAATGATGTTGATTTGATTACGATCAACTGGTGATAAAACAATAATCAATGAAATAATCTCTCTGCGACCAAAGTTCCATTTATCTTCGACAAAAGGTATAGCATTGACAGAATTTGGAGAAGATGTGTTAGTCCCTCGTTGCATCTCACGAACAATAATAAACGAAGTTTTATCATGTACCACAAAAGATACCTCTCCTGGTGGATTTTAAGCTTCGGAATAATTCTAAACTGCCTTCTGGATGGCCGTGTTGTTTCGAGTTACACAGGTAAAATATTTATATGTTTCCCTTTTTGCGTTAAATATTTCGTATTGAATAACTGTATTCACACGTATCAAACTCGAAACTCAATCAATTATCATCTTCCTTGTCCAAAAACCAGTACCTCCAAAAAATCGATATTTTTCACAGGTCCCAAACTTTGGAATTTCTTATCTGCCGATATTAAATCTAGCCCATCTATTCA
>BQKZ01003666.1:43722-54845 GCA_036244855.1 Temnopleurus reevesii
CACACACACACACACACACACACACACACACACACATAACTAAGGAAGGAGACACGTGATTGATATTATGATATTATTGATGGGTTGCTGTTTTTAAGAACGCATGGAATGATGTTGGCAATGTTCACGCTTTAAACCTACAACAAACATGGCCTTAGAAAAGAAATAATGTTCTGAACAATTTTAACATTATATCAAACTTTACAAGGTTTTATAGTTGTTGGGGTTTTTTTTGGCTGCTATGACGTCTATGATTATCACAACGAATTAATCTGCAAGCATCCTAAATTGCCCAAAATGATCACCTCCAGGTGTATACCATGAACGGCAAGAAGAACATTCATTTCAACAGATCAGTGTGCAAACTTGCACAAAGAAACAAAGCTTTCTGCAACGTCCTAAAAAAGAACATTCCCAAGTTTGCAAGCCCTTACCACTTCTTTAAGCTCTTAAAATCATTATATACATATTTGTTTTCCTATTCTGTTCATAATCAATTTAATTCAATTCTATGTTGACAAAGCATTAAACAACATTGCTTTCTCAATTCTGTTCACATCAATTATAGTTAAATGGGGACTTATTGTCATCACTATCGCGGCGTCCCTAGTAGTAGTACTACTATCGGCAATGATAATGCTGATGATCGTGAGATGTTACACCAACCCAGAAAGTCAGACTAGGACTCATCATCAATGCATCAATCGTCATCAAAGCCCTGCTTCAGATGAAAATTCAGACGAAGGAGTCTCAAGTGATAAGGCATGCAAAACACCGGTCCACACAAAACAAACAAAAAATCTAGTTTATTGTGAGCACTGTCAAAGCGTGCACGGCATTCACCGTCAGCGAAAGGTGAAAACGCTTTGGACACAACAAGCAAACTTCATTTAGACATCAATAAACGCTAAAAGACACAAAAGAAGTGTTCATCCTTCCTATTATGTGGAAAGAAGTGTTGAACAATAGTCGAACCTCTGATTTTCTTTTAGGGTCATGAAGCTACTGGTTCACTGATTGAATAAAGCTGCTTAAATTGTCCCAGTCTTTTGTTCCCTCTGCTTAGAGTGATTCTGAGCAAGAAAAAGGATGTTAAAATGGAAAACAATGTAAATAATGATAATCGATACTGATCAATGATAATGATAATGAAAATAGTGATAAGTATATGATAATAATAGTAATAATTATAATAGCGTGGCAATAATAGAAGTTATAGTAATACTAATAATGAATATAATAAATGTTTTTTTTTAACATAGCATTTCCCCTGGAATGACCCACCACCGGACGAGTATGTTTACCAATCAGCTATTCTCAACGAGATCACCCAATCGGAAATTACGATTATTGACGAGGCCGTTGATGCTAATACGATTACTTCCGAAGACACACTAGATGACATGATTGAACCGCGAAGAAGATCGACAAACCGAAGGCGCGTACTGTTTGAAGATTTTATAGAATGTGCTGAAGAGCCAGCAGTATAAAGTGACTCAAATCTACAAGTTTTGCCATCGCCTCATGATTAATATTTATCTTAAGTTTAATTGCATTTTTTATGTTAAATGCCCCCGGTCCCACTGCAAACATAGCTTCTGAGATTAGCTCTACTGTGAAATCGAGAAGTACGTACTGAGCATGTACACTGATGCAGACAGTCCGTGGCATGAGTCCTGGGTGAAAAGTTCCTTGCCTTTTTAAAAGACAATAAATCCTGGTAATTACATTATACTAAACTACATTAATTCCTACTTTTTCCCTCCATTTATTTGTGGTTTTTTTTACACTTTATGATTTTGAATTAGGGCCGTAAATGAAAAATAAATAGCAAGCGAGGGATAATAGCTCTATAATTGCAAGGTCCGTATGGAGAACAGTTTACAAAACTGGAGTGGCTGCCCTGGGTAAATAAGACGAGTATCATATTATTATTATAATTATGATAATATTCCTGCATTTTTTCGATGTGAAGTAGCATGCATGTGTGCTATCTCAAATTTGAAATATATAAGTGAGTTAATTGATAAATTTACCTGTAATGGTATGCTTTTCGAGTAATTTGTATTTTGTTTGCAGGCACCTATTAGGGTCAAGAAAAGAAAGGGAATAGTTGAAATGAAACTAAAGTTGATGGTTAAAAACTACATTTAATGTTGACATCAGAAATAGTTTGAGGTTTGGGACATTTTACACGCTTGCACAAATACATATTAACATGCCTATCTGCTGTTTAAAGCTGTTATATTTCTGATGACCTATGATTTTGTATTTGGTCATCTGCCCTTTCCTTAAAATGCTGACTTTTTTTACCGTCTATGGGATTTAATTAGGGACCTTTAGCATATAAGACGGGAGGGCCGATCACAACGTTAGCTCTAACATGTCTAAGGTCCGTTCCAGAAGGGTGCACCAACACAACGCTACTTCTTGAATGGACCTTAGAGCTAACGTTGTGATCGGCACTCCCGTCTTGTTTGCTAAAGCTCCGTATTGTCATCCTCGTGACGTTTACTTCCAGCTTGTTGCGATCATATTAGAAGCATGGACCTAGGTTCATGTTATCAGTTACATATATACATATTCCTTGTAAGTATCCCCGAAGTCACCAGCTAGCATGACTAGGAAGACTGTACCTTGAGTTGTACGCATGGAGCTATATTATAGCCGTACATCTATGGGTGTACGAGATTTGTTGAAAGCTCTCTATCACTCGACCGTAAGAGGGCGCGGTGCCGAAAATTCACGGGCTACGACCGGACCTGGCATTATCGGGTTACGTCATAAAGGCCGACTCACACCTTTGCGTTTGTAGCCTGCGTCGGCATACCGTTGTTGGAAATTAAAAACTCTTTCAGGACGCACAGCATACGCAGATCAGACGGTAGACTGACGTTCGATTTGCGCTCGACGAGCATAAGACAAGCGCCAGTCCACTTTATGACGTGCGTCTTTGCGCGTCAAGGGAGCGTTTTTAATTTCCAAAAACGGCAGGCCGACGCAGGGTAAAAACGCAAAGGTGTGAGTCGGCCTTTAGATATATCTCTATGGGTTATGTAAAAGCCATCTATACATCGTGCTCGCTTGAGCTCATGATGGACCACTGGGACACAGCAAAATTATGTAATACATACATACATACATACATACATACATTAAATTGCTCTTAAATGATTTAAAGGCTGACACATACCTTAGCGCATCTAGCCTGGGTATAGGTTCAGCGTATTAGTGAATTAAAGACACGCTCAAAGAACGTACGCCGAACGTCGGTCCACCGCGTATGAATGGCGTCTTAGGGAGCGTTTTTATTTTCCAAATACGGTGGGCGAACGCAAGCTAAAACATAAATGTGTGTCGGCCTTTAGGAAGGTGAAAACGTATAGAACCAGAAGGAGGAGGAGAAGAAAAAGAGTTTTAAAAGATAATAGAGATAGATGGGGAGAGAGAGAAAGAGAGAGAATTCAATTTGTAGTCACTGGGTGTAGCACGGTGAATGTGAAGATTGAGTTAGATATTTGCATATTTTAGGGTCAGTAATAGGATATTTATTGTGCATTGCTGTGAGACCTTGATAAAAAGAAGATACATTTCTTTTAACTGCACCAATGGTGTACTCACATGAAAAAAAGTAATGACAATTGTTTAACGTACGGGTACAATCCGATTTGACGTCAGCTGAACGCTGAACGTAGGGCTCAAAGTTATACCGCGAATATTAGTACACGTTTCCAAGTTATTTTGGACACATCGGTTCCAATGTTGTACTCATTTGATTGTACCTGAGGGGTACACAATAAAATTTTAACCTATTTGGGGGGTGAAATATTGAACCCTATAGGCCTATGAATCTACCGATGTAACATACCGGTAATCTTGACAAGATTAAAATGTGTACCCTATTTTTCTGTAGGTAGATTCAACATCAATGGTGAAGTGATACTTCGGAAGGTAACACAAGTTGCGGAAATAATTTGCATTCCAATTTTCGCAGTGTTTATAGGGTACACAAAACAATAGTGATCATCATCAATGGACTACGCAAACACCGTGCCCACAACGATAATCATCAGAAATATAAATAACGAGGTGAAGACGATCTCTGATTTTATGCTCTAAGTTCAAAGTTTATCTTCAAGAATTGTTATATCACGTTAATCATTAATGAGACCTTCATTAACCCGTAACCACCGGCTAGTTTTATTTTCAACGCTTTACAATCAGACAAATATGTGTAAAAGATTGCATCCGGCAATGCAACCTTTAAACCTTTAGAGACGTCGCCCCGTAATGTATAGAATACAAGTATAACAAGACATTCTTTGTGCAATATACTGAAATAATAATATTTCTTTACGTTATACGCGCCACATTCAGAAGGAATAATTTTTTGTACAGAAAACGACTTTGAAGATGGAAGATAAGATGTTGTATTCTTTGGTGATATTATCACTCGCTGTTGGTTCTTCATTAGCAGGTAAGGTTTCATTTATTTTGAAGAAGTAATTTTCAATATCCAAAGAGAAATAGCGTCTACAAGAGAATGTTAGAAATATATAGCCCTTGTGAAACACAAAGTTTATCTACATATAATAACAAACATGGCGTTATTTTCAGTTTTATCGGTGTTGTTAGTATCATCATCACTGTCATTGCTTTTATATAAAGCATAATGGTCATTAACAGTATTGTCGTACAGTACCATCTGTTGTTATAATCATTATAATAATTATTATCATTACCAATAACAATGCTACATGTGTGCATCTTTATTAGCTTAAGCAATCACGTGTAAAAAGAATACCAAAAAATCAGCACAAGCAAAAGTGTAATAAGAACTGGTAGCGTTATTTCACATTCCGGCATAGCACACAAATTGGACTCTGTTGAAATTTTGTTTCGAATTTTACAAAGTGTAATCGGGTTTCATTGGATTGGAACTTACCTGATAATCTTTAGTTAACTATATTGCAACATGCAGGATAGTTTGCATTTGAAGAGACGTACTTATATGACGTATATGATTTTTTTTTCACTTTATCAACGGATTCATTGCGCCCGTTTGCTAGTCTTGATAATTTTTGTTTTGCAGATTTCTGTGAATTAACTCCTCACTTTAATTACATCTTTCGAATTTTCCTCGGCATATACATTAAAAATTACCAAAGAGTATCAAAAAGATCTATCGTAAAATAGGTTAAAATTAAATCATTCATTCAGTTTAGTATTCAATTAAAGTTTCACCCAATCCATAAGCCAGTCATCATTAAATCAATAAGTTAAATGTCGATGTAAATATTTTCATATAGTAGTTTGAATCGAAGTCTTAATTTAAATTTAAGTTTTGAAAGATGTTTAAAAAGTTGTTAGTGATACTCATTGTATATCGTTTTGTTTCTCTGTCATTTTATCAGTTATCTATCAATCTATGTACCATTCATAAATGTATCTATCCATTATCAGATTGCGTTCTCCCTAATGTGGCAAACGTCATTATCAACCCAAGCCAGCCATCCTACCCTCAATGGTCTCGTGTTACATTTGCTTGTGAGGAGGGGTATTCCCATGCTGGGCCCCTGTTCTCATACTGTGAGGACTCTGGAGTCTGGAACCCTCCAACGGAGGAGGTCAGGTGTTTGGGTAAGGATAAATACTAATACTAACAATAATAACACATATATAAAGCGCAGAAACTATAATTATTAATATATTCTACTGCGCTAATAGACTCGTATTTAAGTACAGACATGAGTGGTTAAGTAGACTTACAATGCCTTGTAAAAAAATATGTTTTAACCTTTGATTTGAAAGTGTCTAGGGAGGATGAATTTCGTATATCAACATGATCAAGAGGTAGTTTATCCCAGAGTTTGGGCGCTGCACATGCAAATGCGCTATTTCCTAGAGTGACTAAAACATTGCTTTGATCAACCATTAAAATATGTACTTTAGTCTGAGTATCACCTTTATCTGTACTTAAGCCGATATCACGGTCCCAATCTAAACGAGATGTTACATGTTTGTAGTTTATTTTGAGAAAATGGAGAATTGATAATTTGATTGCCATAACACTAAAACGTTATGGAGCATTAGGAAATCAACTTTAGGGTTACACTATTGAAACACTATTGAACTCCCAAACTGTCGGATTTTGCTATCTAATGTATATGGTAAAATACAGTGCTATGGGTTTGTGGTGCACTTTTGCACCTTTCCCTAACTATTGGTGTCAGATTTAAAACATTTTATGATAACCTCTTATCCACGATACAGCCCAGTGCAAAGGACCGGAAGTAACCCAAGATGTCGTTCACTTCCCCCTCGGTTCTGACCCGGAAGCAACTAAAACTCTCTACAATAATGAGGAAGTGATACAGTACGCATGCGCAGAGGGAGAGGGCGCCCCTCTTGTCGGACCAAATGAAGCAACGTGTATGAATGGCGTATGGGAGCCTGCTTTGATACCAACGTGCAATCGTAAGAGTCCTTCTTTTCTCTCTTAAAATTTACGATTCACGTTTTTATAGCAAGAGGGAATCCCAAATTGTTATAATTCCTCATTTATCCCCGTTAATTGTGTAAACATGCACACACTAAAAAAAATATGTACTTAGGTACGATGAAGGGCTGAACCAAATATGGCTCATTGCACTTTGCTTTTGATACACACATTAAAAAATTATGGTGCAACTATGCATAATATAGCATGACATGACATAGCGCAGACACCATGAATATATTCTACTGCACTTCTTAAGAGTTCTTATCTGTTACTTCAGGGACATAGACATATGCAACTAAATGAATGGCATGTACATGTTCCTGAGTAAAATGATATGTCGTTATGCTTAAAATCTTATGTTGAAAAGATATGTTTTTAGTTTTAATTTGAAGATATCCAGTGAAAATGAATTATGCACCCTAGCTTAAAAGTGGCACAACAGCAGAACCCTTCAAGGTGAAGAAATGCACCGTATATTAGAAATATTGTGTTTCCTGGGGTTTTAATTTTATCCCCAAAGACTGAAATGTATGTTATATTGATTTCAACCTCGCACCGTTAACACATATTTCTAAATCTATATAAAACCGGATATTCCATGTCCCTTTAGAGGCATAAATGAGAATGACACTTACATTGATTTCCCATTTACCAGATTGTGCCCCTCCAAAAGTCTCTGATCCCGAGATAGTTCAACTATCACCAAGGCAACCACGCTACGCCACCTACGCCGAGGTGCAGCTATCTTGTCCAGATGATGAGATGTACACAGCCAAAGGGACCGATGTGACGTACTGTGAAGCCAATGGAGAATGGATCCCTGATCCTACCAAAATGACGTGTCATGGTGAGACTATTATATATACAGTTTTATAGTAAAAAGACCTTGAATAGGCCACCCAGTGGAATAAAATCAAATTATCATGCCTTATCTTTCTTTTCTTCTTGCTCTTCTTTTTCTTCTCAGTCTTCTTTTTCTTCCATTGTATCAAATTCCTCTTCTTCTTCTTCTTCTTCTTCTTCTTCTCCTTCCTCTTCTTATTCTTATTCTTCTTCCTCCACCCCTTCTTCTTTGTCTTTGTCTTTTTCATTTATGCAATCTTTTTGTTATTTTGATGATCTACAGAAGACTCTAAAATGCAATACATGTATTGTAAAGCATTGGCGAACGTCAGAACAAATTATGCTTCACACGAATTTTACAGTCGATCTATATAGATCGTAATTTACCTCAAGTACGGATAGCATATTGTAAACGAATTCCGCATAATTAAGTCGAGCGCCAATTCAATGCTTCTTTATACTGATATTCAATGTGTATGAAAAAAATGTAATCAGAACAAAATGTTGGCTGTACATGTCAATGACGTTCAAATGAATAAATTCCAAATTCCAAATTCCAAATCAGAACCGGGTTGTGATTGCTGTGTCCGCACACTTGAATACACAGCGTACGGATCTATTGTCCATGACCCACTTTATTTTGCGGAAATAGTTTAAATCGTGTTGAATATACAAAATAAAGGCATGGCCTATATGTTAAACCATGAAAGTAATTCAGCTAATATATTCCAACGGGCAATATTTGTGGTGTAACATTTACTTTTCTTTTTTTTTCGAATTTCAGAGAACTGTGTACTCCCGTCACAGGATTCTTTCGTCCAATCACGTCCTCTCTACGACACCGATGATGCTGCTAAGACGGTCTTCAGGTTCAATGACGTCATCACCCACACCTGTACTAGTCAAACAAAGAGGCTTGTTGGACCAACGGTTCAGAGGTGCGCCAATGGGAAATGGTTGCCTGATAGGGTGGTCAAGTGTATGTAAAAGAGGAGTAAAAAGAAGAGTTATTATCGAAAAACGACGTTTCCAAACAACGTATTCATCTGATACAAAACCATATTGCGGATCCAACGTTAATTCCGTGTCTTATTTGTCCAGCACACTTATGGTTATGATGACATCTGAGGCAACTCTTAAATTGATTTTAATCAAACACATATCAAAGCCATTATTTTAATCACTGTTAATAGTACCGAAATATAAAAAGGGAGGTTTCGTAGAATTTACAATTAGAGCCAGAACATTAATGTGTCAAAGACCTACGGAAGCTCATACGTGCAGCAGAACTCACCAAGGCTCCTCGTTTTGGTCGAAAAGGCTAGAAGACGACTTGTTGAAGAATGGCCTTAGAGCACTGTGTCTATAGAAGGCGAGAAGTGGACATTCACACTAAATGTATACGCTTTCATAAGGCCCCGGTCATATAGAGACCCGGAAGCAACACGATTCAACACGGCTCTTTGTTAATTCACACTTTAAGACCTCAGAACAAAGAGTCGTGTTGGATCGCGTTGCTTCCGGGCCTTAGTGACCGGGGCTTACAACTGCCATAGCTTCTGACACCGTATCGTCTTTGCTCTCAGGGTGAACCTAACTGATGTCTCAAACCTCTCCTTGTGAGAATAGAGGCATAAAGACTAAACTTGATTATGTTGGTGAATACAATTGTTTCTTAGTGCTTAACATGTGCTACTGTAAGACTTATGCAATAACGTATATACATTTATATGATCATTATATTTCCGAATTGAAAGAGAAGTATCAATATATTTCTTACGCAGTGTCATTTAAATTTACATCATAAGTACGTACAGAGTGTGGCCTTTTTTGTATCTGAAATGATCATAGTCATTTTGTATATGTTCATAAAAATTTCAAATTAGTTTATTTACCTTTGTTATGGTTATTGCTATTGTTTTCATCAAAGCAATAAAAATAACATTCCTATGACAAAAAAAAAACACACGAAATAATAGTATTCAGGAGGACACTATTCATTATCTTCTCCAAACTCTCTAATCCATTTGGAGGTCCTTTGATCTGGTTGGTTTTGAAAATACTTCGACGACTGGTAAACAGCATAATGCGATTCTGAAAATAGAATAACTAACATAATTTACATGGTCTACCCTGATAATGAAATATAGCCCAAATAGCCAACACAAATTCTTCAACATACACCGCTTCCTCCATGTAACGTTTAGTTTAAGATATTACCTATTGATGTCAATTATTTATTTACACAGACTTTCCTGAATTGATGTTGAAAATAGATTTTGAGATATTAAATTTCGTATTGAACTGCATTTTGCAGATTAGCTTAATTCATCTTTTTTTCATGAAATATTGGAAACATGGAATTGTTGTTGTTTTAATCGTGTGTGTATCCTTGAGGGGACGAGGCTTAAATCGTTCGGGGTTTTTTTTCACGAAGTGACGGGAACCAAAGGGTATTGTTGCATGAAGACAAAGAAATCACGACATTGCGCCAATAGATCAGTTTCGTAATGATTCAAATCTTATGAACGCTCCTTGTGAAAGGCACGATGACCAACTATTTGTTCATCTGCTAGTAAATAATGAAATTTCCATAGAAGGAGTGTGGATAGCACGCAGTAGTTGCTGCTAGGTTGGTCAAACTACATTGTTTGTCCAACCTAGCAACGTTAATGTATGCAAGTAGCATTCTGACTATTGTACTCCCATTATTTTTTTACTGTGGAAGACATAGTTTGATTTGGGGTAGACGTGAATAAATTTGAATACATTATAAAAATGTTCAACTATTCAACTGTTATCATATCAAACATTTCAATTCTATATAGAAGGGCATGTTTAAATGGATTTGTAACTCATCTCGTGGCTTCCGTCACTACGTGAAAAAAATGGACGAATTGTGCGCGCTCTAGGCAAGGTTGAATAAATTTGGCTTACCTAGGAGATTTCATTCTTGAGGATTACTTTTTTTCTTTAATAGAAGGGTACGTCAAAAATAGTTAAACTCACTGCCCCAACCCCCTTACGGTGGCTATGTATCCTGGATATGCGCATGGTAATTGTTGACAATTTGTTGAAAATAGTAATTGTTTAACTTCTCAGATCCATAACAATGTTGATGAAAACATAAAATGTGAACATATGATTTACAATAAGATTGGAACAAAACGATGAGGATGGAAAAAAAATATTGGAGTTTCGGTGTAAATCTTGCAATAGCATAGACAGAGAGGGGGAAGAAGAGGAGTGAAATAAAGAGAATTAAGGGTGAACAGGTCCCGACTGCATGACATTTGAAACTAATAATAATAATAATAATACACAGCTTTTATATAGCGCTTATCAACTCTTTATTAGAACTATGACAACTTATATCATTTCTGGTAACTTCTATGATATTACTGATGCCAAATAGCTGTTGGACAACGTTGTTGGTTAATATTAATGACAAAGTTTATCATAGTCTAAGTTTTATGCAACGGGCCATTGATGGAGAAAGTGGTACAAAGATATAAACTAACAGACTAGAGAAGAGAGAAAGGCGAGATCAGAATCCACGAATGAAGTAATACGTGCGTGCAATATGTGGGTATTTGTGTGTGTATGGGCGTGCATGGGTTGGTGTGGATGAATGCATTAAATATTGTGTGTGTGTGTGTGTGTGTGTTTGACGCTTATCTTTCCGTGTTTTATCGGTGACACGGTTGAATGTGTCGTTGTAAATTGTTCATGTGTTCTGTGTGTGTGTGTGTGGGTGTGAGTATGTGTATTTGTGTAC
>BQKZ01003666.1:55128-65719 GCA_036244855.1 Temnopleurus reevesii
GTGTGTGTTTGATGTTTCTCTCACCGTGTTTCAACGGTGATGTGGTTGAATGTTTCATTATAACTTGTTCATGTGTTCTCTGTGTGTGGGTGTGTGGGTGTGTGTGTGAGTGCATGGGTGTGTCTGTATGTGTGTGTTTGATTTTTCTCTCACCGTGTTTCAACGGTGATGTGGTTGAATTTGTCTTTGTGAATTGTTCATGCGTTCTCTGTGTGTGGGTGGATGGGTGGGTGTATGTGTATATGTAGACGGTTGTATGTGTATGAAACCGTGTGTCTGTTTCTCAGACAGTCAATTGTCTAAATGCATTTGTTTTATTTCATGCGTTTGTCTTTATGCGTTCAAGGAACGATTAGCTGTGAAATATTTGCATTCGCCAGTATCAAAACGGTTTATTAAAATGAAAACAATATATATCAACTCTTCAAGCCGTCTCGTGTCATTAAAGTTACCCGAGAGCCGAAGAAAGAAGGTTTAAGGAACTCAGGAAAAGAAATCCTCGAATTTGGTTTGAATATAACATCCCCACTTCCACTTTGCAAGCATTTCAGATTGAATGATCATGGTTAATCATTTGAAATATGATATTGATGCATCTATTTTCTAATAAATTAATGTACAGAGTGAGTAAGGGAGTTCTCAAATTTGGCATCAGAGGTTATGCCAAAGATGGAATTAAAGACTGTTAAAGATCATAACCATTAAAAATGGATCATCCGATTTTGATGAAATTTTCAGTTTAAGCCGCTTATATGTCTTCACAGTCACCGACATCATATTAATGTGTGGAGGAAGTCCCCTGTAAGTTTTGGGACGGTTTGATGCTATGAAATAATAAATAAACGTGAAATTACTTGAAAGGCTTCTACTTGCCCATCACTTCATTTAGATCATGTGGAGGGCTGAAATTATTGATTGATACTTGCGTGTATACAAATTTGACGTGTATAGGTGTAAGATTGTTTGTTATGGGCGATTAAGAAGGTTTGGTTCTCATCCCAATAAGATGATGGCTCTAGCCCACTCCAAGACATTTTAATCCAAAAATCCTGTAGTGTAAAAACTTCGATACGAAAACGTAAAGCGGTCTAGGGATGTTTGTTTGTGTTCAGATAAAGAAAGGCATAATCAAAGAAATATAAGTGTGATATATGCATTAGTGATATGTTGACACAAAGGATTTCTTAAATTTTTAAACAAGGTGTGTTAGAGATCGGAACTACTGATAACTGTGTGATTCATCCACCACGATCTGTGGACCAATGGTGTTTCTTCTTTCTATCCCATTCTTCATCACTATCTTCATCCTACATCCTGTCATTATTTCTGTCACAAGGACGTGGATAATTTATCGTTTTGCGAAAAAAAAATATTACTCTAGCCAAATTTATCTTACTATTCCTTCGTCCTTTCATTTTCATTTTATCGACTCTTTTATTTTAAGGAGCTTTTCGATAACTTCATTTTTTTTCATCTGGAAAGGAATAAATTAAATGATATTTGCTCATGTCGTTAAAAGAATTATCACTGCGATAGGACCAACGTTGCAAACCACTGGAGAAATAATTTGTTTGAGGACATTTGTTTGAAATAATTTTGATAAGAGGAAATTTCTTAAATACGTCGTTTTTACATTAGAATCTGCTGTCGCGAAAATAGGATAATCTCATTCAATCCTTCCTGGAAATATATTGACGATATAATACCTTGTGGAGCTCTGTATCCCAGAACCATCATCAATAAAGACATGAAAAGTTGCCAACCATATTGCTTTGTAGCGGGAGTTTATTTTGTGATTGCTTCGTGGATACAAATATCAAATGCAGGTGAGTGCCTACCGATTTTTGTATAATTAATATTGAAAATTCCTTTATTTATTAAAAATAAAATGTTAATCTTGTTCAAGGTAGGGGAGTATGACACCGTTTTATATACGTATGTTATTTATTCAGGAATCATTAACTCCCATGAAAAAAAGGAAAAAGTCAACAAATTACCAATTCATCTAATTGGTTGATGTCTACAAGTCACATTAAAACATTCTCTAAAATGTTTATGACAGCCGGTGAATGGATCCAATGGTCAAATTGAATAATCAATTCAATGAGTTCATAGGAAAGAGAAAAAGTTGACAAAGAAAGAATTAATAAGTATGTATGAATGTTAAAACATATTAATTCTTTCTTTGTCAACTTTTTCTTTGATGTTCGTTAATTTGTAATCGAATATGACCATGTATCTTTAAAGATGCAATGTTAGATACATGGTCATATTCGATTACGAATTGATGAACATCAAAGATACATACGGATGGGACACTGGGATAACCCCTTTGGGTGCAAAGCACTTTTCAGTGAAAAGTTAAACGACAAAAGTACGATTTGGCATTCTGTGAAATGCTCCACTGATTCGAACCGGGGCTTTCGAGTGTGTGGAATGCTGGTTTCTAGCTCATCCCATCATGTTACGTTCCCACGCATAAACGATGATGAATTTAAAAAGATTTAAAAAAAATGACCCAATTACATATTTTTTTTTGCAACAGATCGCAAAGGTTCCCATCCGTTATGCATGTTTCTTTTTCATTAGTTTGTGTGATTAAAAAAAAAAAGACTCGAACATTTGACAGATTAAATTTCAAGTCTCTCATCAGAATGATAATTGCTGAGTGATAATTTGATGTATGCATGATTTCCCTTTTGTTTTCTTCTCCATTTTCCTCTTCCTCCCCTCCAACTTACTCCTCCTCTTATTAGTCTACCTTATGCCCCGGTCACATAGGACCACCGAAGCAACACGCTTCACCCCGACTCTTTGTTAATTCACAGTTAACTGCCTCAGAACAACGAGTCGGGGCGAATCGTGTTGCTTCCGGGGTCCTATGTGACCGGGGCTTAACTATTCCCTTTCTGTACCCTTATCAAATATTTCAAACAAAAATACAATTCATTTCAAAACAATATTTATTTGATGACTATTTTCTGTAGAATGTGGATATCCTACTCTATCAGATGACACAATGGTAACGGTCGATCCTAACAAGACGGTATATAATGATTGGGACTATATCACTCTATCATGTGAAGGCGACTATACTGCAGCAGGACCGGCGTATAGTTATTGTTATCCCGCTGACGGATGGACTGAAGATCCTGCACTTTTCTTCTGTTATGGTAAGCAAACATTTTATTCGATATATTGGGGTCTCTACGTTACAAAATATTTTGCAAACACTTCATTAAAATTATGAAACTCGACGATATCTTAGTTGCCAATTTCGGTAAATGTATCAAGTCAATGGAGGCGCCGTGGTGTAGTGGTCGTGACTCTCGCCTTTCAACTAGAGGGTCGTAGGTTCGAATCCTACCCATGGCGTCAACTTCCTTCAGCAAGATATTCATCCACATTGTGCTGCACTCAACCCAGGTGAGGTGAATGGGTACCTGGCAGAAATATTTATTCTTTGAAATGCCAATTGCGCCGTGAATGGCTGCCGGGCTAAAGCCAGGGTAATAATAATGTAAAGCGTCTTGAGCAATCAGCAGAGTGGATATGTGCGCTATATGAATTGCATTTATTATTAAGTAAACGAGGGGAGTTTTAAAACGCTTACGAAATGAATATGTATTTTGTTGTCAAATCTTTATCCTATTTAACATACCGTATATAATGTTGTCTCATCAATTGTAATCAAATATATGATCATATTTTCTTTATTTTATATAATTTGCTTGACATAACACAAACACTTCAAAAATAAGAATGGGAGAGACCAGGGAGAGACTGACATGGAGAGACTGACAACAACACTACACTTCTTGAAAAGTGAAGCCAATTGGGAACTGAAACAGTGGAAAGATGATTCCTAAATTTTAGGGTGTTTTACACTCACAAATGGATAGTAGTGTGTACATGCATTGAAATATTGAGTATTCTGGCACATTTACATCCAAATCGTGTTTGTATTTGCTAAAGGCCGATTCACACATTTGTGTTTTAGCCTGCGTCAACCCAGCGTTTGTTTTTAAGGGGGAATTAAAAACGCTCCCTGGACGCAGAGCATACGCGCTTAAGACGGTACTCTGACATTGAGCTTGCACTCAAATAGTGTACGCCTACCGTCGGTCCTCCGTATGACCTGCGTCTGGGGAGCGTTTTTTTATTAAAAAAAAACGCTGGGCGACGCAGGCTAAAAACACAAAAGTGTGAATCGGCCTTACAAGAACATTTTGCGGCTACTTCAAGTGGTAACTGGCTTTTCGTATTTTGTTATTTCATCTATTGATATCATTTTTCAGCTGGGTGCTCCGCCCCTGTCGTCCCCTCAAACACAATCCACTACCTGAGAGGGGGCTCATCCGATGCTTCGCAGAATACATACACACATGATGACGTCATCGATTACGCATGCGCTGAAGGGCTTAACGGAACGCTTGTTGGTCCCGATGCAGCAACATGCAGAGACGGGGTGTGGGACCCATCAACGATACCCTACTGTACAGGCAAGTGATTAAACTCCTCTCACGACTCCAATCATATAGAATCATCATCGCACAGTTTCCATTGATGTCTTTGTTTTTTTTTTCCATATACGAGCATAAATACAGATGAGAAGCAGACATAATGACTACAAGAGATTTTATCCAGCTATCAGAAACCCATAAATATCAATTAAGGGAAATAACATGGGGTTGGGGGAGGGGCGAGCCATGATTGCAATAGATATATGTTTGGAAATATTTTGTTTGAATTCCAATATAAAATGTATATACATGTATATTTAATGTCACACATTTCATTATAACTTTGAATATAAACTACTTTTCTTAAAACAAGATTGATGTGATAAGATCCCACTGACTGGAGTAGTAGAATAAGTATAACTTATTCAACGAGTCCGTTTTTCGTTCCCTTGACCTAAATAGATTTCACAACTGACGCGCCAACTAATATCACAGATAGCCCGTCTCCTACATCATCACAATCAACTAGCAGTCCTACAATGCCTAGTGCAAGGGGATATACAGCAACGATATTGCAAACGGAACCCCCGTCCTCAACGCTCGTTCATACTTGGACTGGGACTTCAGGTTTCATTACAGATACACAAGATGTAACGGAAGACTACATTGTTACAACTGATCTCATATCAGATCTACCTACGTCACAGCTCGAGGATGTTGACTTTTCAACAGATCCACCAACTTCCTCACTTCCTGCGACAATGGTATTATTTGAAACAACGCCAGACGAAGAGCTGGCTACTGAAGATACAGTTATTTCTACACCTATGGCAACTCTTATGGTAACGGAAGAATATCCCATGTCGATAATGGTTTCAGACAGTACTGTAACTGGCACAGAAACTTCGATGACGCAACTAGTCACTACTGAATCCAATACACATATTTCAGAGCCGGGGATAACCACAGCCATGGAAGATAGAGATCAGACAGAATTGGTCACGGATCTAATATCCGATGACATGATCACTAAAATGCAAAACTCTTAACCTGAAGATACCTCGACAGAAAAAATTACAACTTTGAACCAAATGCATACTGACATGACCGAACTTATATCAGAACCCGATGACGAACAGACTTACACCACCCCAGAGGAGTTTTCTTCTTCTCAAACCGTTGATACGACTGAAGAATATTTCATAGTGACAGGACTTGCGACAGTTACAGAAGCAGCAGAAACGACTTTCCTGATGACACCTGATGTTACCGAGAAGACAACACATCAGACACTTGGAACAACCCTTGCCACCGACCTTGCAACTGTTGCCTACACTACGCTGTATCAGGATGAAGATCCGTTGGAGACTACTATGGATGTCTTTCAAACAACAAGCACAGGTGGTGAATTGTCATCTACCGTGTCAGCCACGAGCGGAGTTACCAGTGTGGATGGAACAATTGGTGGAACTGATGAGATTATTACTAGCGTCATTTCAAACACGTTGGAAGTAACAATGGCAACCGGTACGGTAGAATCGAATCCAACTACGAATACAGACGGAACACTTACAGAGGTATTTGGAACAACTTTCATTACCGTTGAGACCACGTCATTTGTATCAACAGCAACTGAAGACCTTACAGAAGGAACCAGTCCTACAACTCCACCAGACAATAGAAGTCAGGAGCCAACTTCTTCGTTCGGTGACGTAACAATTACAATGACTTCTTCATCTCAACCAGAGAATACTTCAGCAAAAGAGCTGACTACGACCTCAAAGACAACATCTCCTGGGAAAGCCACCACAGCTAAACCTACTGAACCGATTAAAACCGAGCGATCTGCGACAACATTACAATCCACCACGATTCCTGGGAAAGCTACGACAGCTAAACCGACAGAACCTAGTAAAACAGATGCATCAAAGACGACATCGCAGCCTGCTACGACATTTAAACTCACAGAATCATCGGGATCCACTCCAATGACTACTGGTGGGTAACATTTTGAAATGCTTTCATTTTTAAGTATGGTAAAGTTACAGTAATTATGTCTGAGTTAGAGAAGTTGGCAATGATATTTAACACGATACAATTAATGTCCGTAAAATTAAATAATAATGTAATTAAATGCTCCTTAGTAATGTTATTCAAATCGGAACCGGCTTATGTCAACACAATTTAATATACGGAGTACGCATCTATTGTCCCATGACCCACTATATTTAACGGAAACATATCGTGTTATTTGTCCCTACGGTGAAGGTATTCATGAATAAGTTTGAAGTATGACAAATGAACAAATGACAGTAAGCAAATTGCTTAGTCCCTGCTGAAATTTGCAAAACAAATATTTTTGCAGTTTACCAAAAATTTACCTTCTTGATTTACATAATTATACAGGAAATGGTACAACTACCGCCAGAACTACGATTGCCGGAAAAGCTACAACAGCAAAACCAACCGAACCAGTAAAAACTGAGGCAATAGGGACAACACAGAAGGGAACTTTAACAACAGTACCTGCTGGTATGTTTGCGTTGTCTAATGACTAATTACGCTTGTTCAGATTTTCACCAGAAGTATATTTTTTGCGAATTTGAATTCACTCTTGTAGTCTAATTTGAACAAACTAATTAAGAAAATGGGTTTATGCAGGGCACAATTTATTTTTCTTACATCGAACCAGAAAAAAAATTCAAAGTCAGGTGAACATAATGTCAATATCATCATCAGTAAGAAAATTTCTTGCAAATATATCATTTCAGATTTACTCTTTTTTGATAAATCATTAATGTAACATTTACAAAGCTTTAATATATGTGTTTATAATTTGTATATAATGTGTGTTTATAATTATGTACTTCAATCTTCTTTCGCGGTGGCTTATGAGATCCTTAAATTCGACAACAAACAAGCGAACTCCATCGATAAATTCTGTCTTCTGCTCAAACATGTTCATTTTTGGATAAATCATTAGTAGAATATACACAAGGTGTTTGACATATGTGTTCATAATTTGTGTACAATACGTGTTTATAATTAGGAACTTCTTCTTTCTTGATGGTATATTGAACGGCAAACAAGCTAACACCAGTGATAAATTATGTCTTCTGCTCAAACATATTCATTTTTGATAAATCATTAATAAAATATACACAATGCGTTTTATAGGCCTATGTGTTCATAATTTGTGTATAATATGTGTTTATGATTAGGTACTTCTTCTTTCGCGGTGGTTTATGAGATCCTTGAATCCGACAACAAACAAGCGAACTCCATCGATGTATTCTGTCTTCTGCTCAAACATGTTAATTTTTTGATAAATCATTAATAGAATATACACAAGGTGTTAGATATATGTGTTCATAATTTGTGTATAATATGTGTTTATGATTAGGTACTCTTTCTTTCGCAGTGGTTTGTGAGATCATTAAATTCGACAACAAACAAGCGAACTCCATCGATGCATTCTGGCTTCTGCTCAAATATGTTCCCTTTTTGATAAATCATTACTACAATATACACAAAGCGTTAGATACATGTGTTAATAATTTGTGTATAATGTGTTTATAATTTTTGTATGAGATGTGTTAATAATTTGTGTATAATAATGTGTTCATAATTTGTGTATAATGTGTTAATAATTTGTGTATAGTATGTGTTTATAATCTGTGTATAATAAGTGTTTATAATCTGTGTACAATATGTGTTTATAATCTGTGTATAATATGTGTTTATGATTTGTGTATAATATGTGTTTATAATCTGTCTATAATATGTGTTTATAATCTGTCTATAATATGTGTTTATAATTAGGTACTTCTTCTTTCTTGATGGTTTATGAGATCCTTGAGGTTGATGGTAACCAAGCAAACTTCACAGAGGACCTGACCAACCCACAGAGTGAGCTGTATCAAGAACTCGAAGCTCAAATTTGCACTATGGTATGTGTTGAAACAATTTCGCACTATTCCCTTTTTTATAAATTTTGCTTGTTTTCAAAAAACACAATTTACTTTTTTTAGTATTCTTGCACCGAATATTCAACGAATATTTGTAAATGTTTACAAATCAAGATAGACATACATTTTCCGGCTCTTGCAGTATATATTTGGAAAGTGCACATATGAAAGAACAAATAAAATGATTTCTGATTATGGTTTCATAAATTTGAATGCAGTGATGGCGCTCTTCATGACGATTGATATCAAACGTTAGATTTTGGTCAAAGTTTGTGGTAATTTATGTTTTCTTGCAGGTTAATAAATTATGATTTAAATCAGTTGAACATAATTCATTTCTCCCAACAAATGGCCTGGTTGTCTTCTTCTTAATTGCGACTCATCTATGTTATATTGAACATGTTGAAAGAAAGATGAAATACATTTCATACATTCTCATTACATTTCACATAATACAGGTAGTTTCTGTATATGTAACCGTGACTGGGTATGCGTGTTGCACTGCGTTCAATTTCCCTATGTTAAGCCCCGGTCACATAAGACCCCGGAAGCAACACGATTCACCCCGACTCGTTGTTCTGAGGCAGTTAACTGTGAATTAATAAAGAGTCGGGATGAGTCGTGTTGCTTCCGGGGTCCTCTGTGACCGGGGCCTTATTGATATAACGATAAAGTTCTTTAAGTTCTTTTTTCCATTAATCTCTCATACAAATCATATCACAATGCAGGCAGTATCTGTCTATGGAGACGTGACAGGGTATGCGGGATGCACGGTGTACAACTTCACCTCTGGGAGCATCGTCGCATGGTTCTATACAGAGTACTCGTCATCGGCTGACGTCACGGAATCAACTCTCTTGAATACTACACTCACCAAGCTTGCCAGTGGGAACGGTACTCTGGAGGCTAATGGGACGGTATTTACTATTGACCAGAATACTGTTACAGTTACAGGTAAATCGTATACCCAGTATCCACCGTAAGGCCCCGGTCACATAGGATAGCCGGAAGCAATACGTTTGAATAATTAATTATGGCTCTTTGTTCGGAGGTAGTCGTGTTGAATCGTGTTGTTTCCGGACATTTATGACGGACATAGGAAGGTGGTGCTTTAGGGTTTGTCATCCCCGGTTTAGAGGTAAGAAGCACTAAATTTGAGAAGGGCGCCAAATTTTTCTTGGTGACCACATCCCCCCCCCCCCCCCTTCTTCTTTCACTTTTAAGCTCCCAGAATCCTAGATATGTGCGTTGGACGCAACAATGCAGATAAAGAACAATCGTCTGACGTTGATGGCATTCGAATAGACCTCGACGTAAGCACGCAATAGCGCCATCTTAGCGTCCACCTTCCGTATTTCAGCTACAGTGGAACATTTTCAGATTTCAAGAACAGTGATTACTGAATGAAACATTTACAAGGGCGCGTCTAGGTTTTGTCAAAATAGGTTCTCGCCTCCACCAGAGGGCATTAGTGCTACCACCGATTACTAGAGAAGAATCACAACTTGGTATGCGAGTGTATGCATATTTATCGCTATGTCAGGATTTGTCTTTGTAATTAATGGGGGAAATCATTGTGCTCGTAGTCTCATTTTGAAAGCACTTGAATTTCAATATAATAATAATTATCTCCCCCTGATTTATCGTGTAATTGTTTTACAGGAGACGCAGAACGTTTTTAAAGTGGGGGATAGAGGCGCTGCCATAATAGGGGATGTGCCTTACAAATTATTCATACTTCAACCATCAATAACGAGGGCTCCTCTCTTCAATGTCCCTATTTCCTCGCACTTCCTATTTTATTATTACTCAATCATGCCCTCTAATGGAAGACAAAATTTAAAAACAGTACAACACAAAAAGGGGAAACTTTAGAATTTTAGTTGAAGGTAGGATTTATTCATTAAAAAAATAATATTAAAAATATATTTTACCGCTTTGTTTGGCCTCTCCATAAACAGATAAAGAACTTTAAAATGCCCAAATCCAGGATCGCGCCAACGCATAACTCGCCCGATATTAAAGATATATTCTGGTATTTGTTAAAAAAATAAAATCAATGTTCACAGAATCGCACAAAATGTGAGAAGAATGTTCAGAACTATGAATAAATAATATGTGCCAAAGTGTTTTGCAAGAAAATGTATAATGGCAGAGAAA